>JALPCE010000244.1:0-36603 GCA_026538705.1 Aureobasidium sp. GC_Fusr_1 | reverse complement strand
TATAAATCACCTCCTTCTTTATAACTACATAGCATAAGTAGTGCTAAGAGTTCTCGATATAACGATAACCTCGATATAACGATATTAAAACGGTAGATAGGAATAATCGCTATAAAGAGGTGTTACTATACGACGAATAAGCTCGCGTAGGTAGATCTAAGCCACCCCTAGTACTAAGCTAGCGTTTAAGCCGTCGCGCGTAACGCTACTATCGCTTAATTCATTAAATAGTCGTCTATCTACCACTTAGATAGACATGTTTTAAACTCCTTCGCGCGCATCTCCCTTATAACTAATTTAGCTGCGTTAGCTAGCCTCTTATAGTTAATTCTAGCTCGTTTCTTAGCTTATTCGCGCTCCTATTTAGCCTAAAGCCTCTACGTAAGAACTATCTCTTCTATACTAGTAAACGTGGTATTAGGGTTCTTCTTAACTCTCTTTCGCTTATTTAATGATAGGGCCTTAGTTTAAGCCTTAAATTTGCGTCGTTCGGCCTTATGTTTAGCGCGCTAGATGTTGCTATTATTAATAGCTTTGCTAGCTTTGTTAAAGCCTTAAAACAGCATGCGTTTATTAACGTTAGATATTAGTAATTCTCTAATTTTCAGAGCCATGGCTCGATATAAGGCTTAATGGCTTGCTAGCGTACAAATGCCATGTAATTTAAGCTAATTTAGTGGTGTAGTAGCACGAATTAGGTGATTTTTAACCTAGCTCGAGTTAACACTCTTATTAGGATTCCATAGAAATAACCTAGCAGTTTCCTAGCCTTTTTTAAGTGTTTCTAACTTCTAGACCTCTTTACGAGCCTAGTAGTACACTTAAATAAAAGTTTTCTTCTTAGTAGGTATAGAATCATCCATATGTGCCAGATTTTGGATAATCTAGCGGTATTTGCCTTTTAACGGTGAAAATGCGCTAACATTAAGAGGTTGTAGTACATGCGATAAATGAGCCGGTAAATAGATTAATTCAACTTTGTTAATCTTACACTAATACATGAATTTAGTGGTTACATGGCTACTATGGCCATCATAAAGTAGAATTCTATACCCACCTAAAGTAGGCTTCGTTTCGGGTAGAAACATGTGGTATAACCATTAGAGACAAGTATTGTTGCTTGTCTAGCCATTTTTAGATATAGTGAATTGCTAGTAAGGTGTTATATAGTTGAACTAGGTTGTCTATAAGTTCTGACCTTTGAAAATGATTAGAGGGGTAGTTAAATTGCCATTTCCGTTAATACATTCGAGGATCGAGACCCATTCGCGCGATTTAGGTGATTTAACGTATGTACGCTGCTTGTCGGATGCTAAAAGTATAAGGGAATTGACACATTTGCCCATGGCAATGCCGTGTTCATCCATATTCCAACAGTTAGCTTGGACGACTTAGTAGGCGACCTTTGTGCGATGAAATAGGTCAAAATGAGCCTGTAACACTTTAGGACGTGTTCCATCGATACGAGCGGCCTTAATAACCCTACCAATGACACTACGAACCGAGGGGTTACGTTGCATAAACTGGTTAAGCCATTTGATCCTAAGGGGCCTTGTATCGCCATTTGCAACACAGATTTGAGCCGCCATCTCTCGCGCGCGCGCGTGCGAGGGGGGGTATCCACGTTCGTCCATCTCTTTGATCCATTGAACAAGCCACTCCTCTTGTACATCAGTCAGTCGTTGTTGAAACTCGTGAGATATCGCGCGTGTAACTCCTCCGTTGATGCGACGGCTAAATGAGGTTCGATCCACGTTGAATTCGGCCGCGTGCGCGCGAATTGACGGTCGGTTTTCGGGGATTTCGATTGCGAACCACGCCTCGAGGGCCAGTTCCATGCGTTCGTCGTTAGAAGCCATTGGTGGTTGATCAATTCGTTGTTATTGTGTTGAAAAAGAGGTGAAATCGACGCGTCGAAACGGCTCAAACGCTGGCTCAGTACTGGGGGTGGCTCAGATCTACCTACGCGAGCTTAGTGCAGCCGGGTTTCGGAGCGCTTGGCTCGTGCCGAAAGGTGGTCTCACCTCGCTGAATGCGGCTAGCGTGATTGAGTAAGACCCTCCGACTGCATCCTCAACCCTTAGAGCAGCGAGGTTTTGTCTGCGACAGCTGCGAGCGATCGAAACAGCATGTGAAGCCTTGAGTCAAGAGTCGAAAAGGCGTCGCATGGTAGCCTAGATAACTATGGCCGCATGTGCTCTTGCCCTGGGTTCCTCCTTGATTCCACAAATCTCGTTTGTGTGACCTTCCGGTGAAGTGTCAACCACACTCGCGGTACAAGTGATCATCCGACGCGTTCCAGCGTGTTGGTCTGTAGTGTTTGGGTTTTAGGGTTGCAGCACAAAAGGTCTCGGCCATCGCTCTGATCACGTCTGTATGCAGCTCACCGTTGCAACATCTTTTCAACAATTGTGGCTTACGAACTTGGAGTCTCTTTCCTGTGCGGACGACGCTTCGCTGACATTGCTGCCTTGTCCCTACCGCATCTGACAGCACAGCTTTGTCGTGGTAGTCGCTCAACAAGACTCCATCTTTGACCATACTGTCTCGATTGTCATCACGTTTCATCGTCGGGCACCTACAGCTTGCTCATGGCAGTCGCAGGTTCGCGACTTGCTGCGCATCCAGATGTAGCTGCTCTACTGGAAGTGCTAGAGGCAGATGACCGTCCGACATTCATCCTTGAGCAAGGAGCTGCCGGCACCCCTAGGATCGTCTTCCGAAATGCCTCACTTGACAGCTTCATTCATCACACCACAGATTCATTCGCTTTCGACGACTGGGCAGCCACCACTTCGGAAGCATTGTTGACTGGCAGCTCTTTCTATTGTGAAAGAGAGTGGTCAAGCAAACAATTCCGTAAGGCATGGGCGATAGTTCGTTGCGACACAGCCCTGCCAACATCGCGGTCTACCAGCACAACCAGCCTCGACACTCCTATCAAGCCAAATATTCAGGACGCCACAAGCACCTCGACCAACAGACCACGCAGCTCGTCTCAACTCCAAACACCTATGGCACCCTTGACGCCCCTCTCGTCGCTCAGCGTGTCAAAGCATCAGCCAAAGTTGGCAGATTGGACGCTGGCTGACGCTACTTCTCCTTGGCTCCATTTCGTCAAGCGCTTTGCTTGGTATGAAACCCCATTTGGTGCCATTGAAACATGGTCACTGGAACTGCGACGCTCTACCGCCAAAATCATGAACTCTCCCGATCCACGCATTCTCATCTATGGCGAACAAAGGGCTATCATGTACAACGAAGCTTTCGCTGCCATCATTGGACGGCATCATCCATCGTGCTTAGGCATTTTCCTTGATGATGCACAAGTTGATGACATCTTCAGAACCTTACAGGATATGTCGCTGGCTGCTTACGACAATGGTAAGGGCGCCCGACTCACTCATGAGGAATTACTCCTTGAACGCAGCGGCTATATAGAGCAAACTTTTTGGAATATCTTCCTCTCGCCTCTGCCTGGACTGGATGGATACTGTGATAGTGTTGTTGGTGAATTCACTGATGTCACAGACCTGGTCGTGCAAGACCAACGTCGAACCCAAGGTCTAGACATCTTCGAATCCGTCTCAAAGGCCCAGAGCTTGCCTGAGCTATGGTCAGCTTTCTCGGGCGTTCTTGAGAAAGACGCTCCTGATATCTCCTATGCTATGGTTTATACTGCTCTCGACCATTCGTCATTCGTTCGCTCTGATGACCTACCGACACCTGATACCACTCCCCATCACGCCACCCTTCAATACGCGACATCATACTTTGTTAAGCGATTCCAGCTTGCCGCCTCTTTGAGATTACCGAAAGATGTGCTCGAGCCGACCATTGACCTCTCCCTAGTGGGGGACTCCAATGCGCCAAGCCTTGCTGATGCTTTCCGTGAAGCTCTAGAAAGAAAGGAAATCATCACACTATCAGACAGAGCACTTCCCCCTGAGCTATCAATGCAGACCATGGACTCTGACCCTATCCGTTCTGCCTCCATTCTTCCGATCTCAGATCTCAACGGTAAGCCACTGGCTTTTGTTGTTCTCGGACTTGATCCGAGACGCCCATTTGATGAGCCAATGAGCCGTTTCATTCACTACATACATGAGGCAGTTTGTAAGCAGGCTATTCTAGTCACACTCCCTAAGGATCAGCAAGAGTTCCAAAGGAAATACGAGGAGACGACTATGGCTCTCTCACACCAACTTCGGCTCTCGATACTGAAGGCCAAGAGGAAGGAAGAGAAATTCCTCCGGATCGCTAAAAGCGCGCCTCTTGGAATGTATCTGTACTCACCAAAAGAGAGAACAATTCGGGTCAACGACGCCTACCTCAGGATTACTGGGACCACGAAAGAGGACTTGGACAAAGAGACAGCACTAGAGCTGCCGTGGCTACAAACCGTATCTGAAGAACACATGGATGTTGCAGTCAAAGAGTGGCAGCATCTGATGACTATGAAGACCCCCTCCGCTATCGAATACAGGATACGCGGTCCACCCCATGATCCCAATCCTCGATGGGTATCTGCTACATCTTTCCCAGACCTTGATGAAACTGGTGAGGTCTACTTGATACATGGCTGGCTTGTAGATATCAGTGACCGTCTGGCAAAGGAAAACTTGCTCGCTCAAAGACTCGAAGATGCGCTCGAAACGAAGACTGCTACCGAACACTTTCTTGACAGTACGTATGCTCTTTCAAATGTACAGTTTGTGACAGTTGAAGGACTTTTGCTGACCTGAACCTCAGTGGTATCTCACGAGATGAGAACTCCTCTCAGCGCCATCTTCCAATGCTCCGACGAGATACTGGACATCATACACAGACACATGAAACAGTCAGGCACATCATCTATGACCATGCCACAGCTCAAGAATCTGGAAGACGCAGCTCATACGATTGCGCTATGCGCTCAACACCAGAGTGGCATTTTCAACGACATCCTCACTGTCAGCAAGCTTTATTCTCAATTGCTCACTATCATGCCGGAGAAAGTTCGACCAGTCGACATAGTGCAAAGAGCACTGAAGATGTATGGACAGGAAGCTAAGAGAAGCGGTATCACCACTTCTGTCAAAATTCAGAGTACCTATACCGACCACATTTCGGACTTTGTTATGGTAGACCCCACTCGGCTTTTACAGATCATCATCAATCTGCTTACCAACGCTATCAAACACACGAGATCGTGTAGAGAACGATCGATCGTCATCTCACTCGGTGCTTCCACCACTGAACCTGACGATGCCTCGAGTTTGAATGCCTTTATGCCTCTGACTCCAAGAAGATTGAGTAGCCCCTTGACAATCGTCTCAGAACTTGACCACTTCAGCGCTGCTTTCGAAAGCTCGTGTGCTGAGGAGGAGATCTATCTGCACATCTCTGTTCAAGACACGGGCTGTGGTCTGTCAGAGAGCGAGATGTGTCATCTATTCAAAAGATTCTCACAGCCAAAAACTTACGGACAATACAGTGGCTCTGGACTTGGCCACTTTCTGAGTAAAGAATTGATCGAGCTGCAAGCTGGCCGAATTGGAGTCACCAGTACCGAAGGGATCGATACAAGCTTTTCCTTCTACATCAAGTGCAGAAAGCACGTCGAAGAATCAGCTTCTACGCTATCGGCTACACCGAGATTGCCTCACAATAAAGGCCACAGACCTCGTATGAGTCGCACAGAAGCCTTCGACGACAAAGATCTCGAGTTCACTCGCCAACCTTCCCCAGTGAGAGGGTTGCACGTCTTGGTCGTGGAAGACAATCCACTCAATCAGCGCCTCGTCGCCAAACAGCTACGCAACCAAGGCTGTACGGTCCACACCGCTGACCACGGACTCGATGCCTTGGAGTTTCTATCCAAGACAAACATCACTTCCTTTCCATCCTCAAACACAAAGCTCGATATTGTGCTGCTTGACATCGAGATGCCTGTCATGGATGGACTGACCTGTATCCGCAAGATCAGAGGTATGGAGGAAGAAGGCATCTACACCTGACATGTACCTGTCATAGCTATCACGGCCAATGCTCGCGATGAGCAGATGAGGGAAGCGTTAGAGGCTGGTATGGATGAAGTCGTCATCAAGCCATTCAGGATCCCGGAGTTGCTGGTGCGCATGAGCGAGGTAGTCAGTGGTCAGCATTTGACTTGGTTCAAGGTCTAGCGTTATTGTTTTCTGTCTGCCGAGTCGGGTCTGTGGAATAGAAGATAGAGTGGAGGATCTCTTGATCTCATCTGGTAACAAGCGAGGAAAGACGGGGCAGTCATAGAGAAAGAGAAAATCATGAATAACGAATTATAGATATCACAAAAACACTCTCAAACACATTAAACTTGAATGACAAAAGGCAATCGAACCAGCCAGAACAAGCTTGTAACAAATGAAATTCTCGATTTCCGGTCGTCTCATCATTACTCAAGGAGTGTGCCTTTTACCCCTTCTGTTCCTCTATCGTCTTGAGAACGCTTTTCCAGATTCCGAGTCAAGCCTTGGGGTCCCTCCATCACCTCAAATGACGCCACACGAATCCGTCATAACAAGCCATTAGTGAATAGATAAAACGATAGTAAAGAAGAAGAAAAGCACAAGAAAAGAAGGACAGAAAAGCGAACAAAACATGCATCGAGACAACCTCGAGCATTCTTCTATGACAAAAATAAAATCATGGCTCTCAAAACTTCATAGCCCTCGACACATCAAGTGGTTGCGTGTCAATCAGAACCCAGCACCACCCCAAGTCTCCCTATGACCCTGACTTTGAGACCGACTCTGCGATCCATCCCTCAAATCTCTAACATCAAACCCAGTATCCGCGCCTCCAACATCGAACGAATGCGCAAAATCATGCGTATCGGTGCCACCGCCAAAAGCATCAGTATGAGTACTAGCAAAAGAGTCTTGTCTTGCAGAGTCATGCTGTCGAGGAAGTGCAAACCCATCATGATGTTGGGAAAAGTCTGCTTTGGCGAAACCAAAGCTTTGATGTGTGGGAGGTGAAAAGTGGGCGATTTGAGTGGTTTCGGTGTCTTCGGGTACGGTGGAGAAACTGTGTTGGCGGGAGGTGGTGTCAGTGTCTGAAGTCCCGTTTCCAGCACCGGCGAAGGCTTGATGAGCGGACTGTGAAAATGAGTTTGGTAGGGAGTTGACGTCGAAAGTGTCGGTTAGACCTCCAGCGGCGGCAGCGAGGTGATCGGCTAGACCTGCGCCATTGCCGTTGCTGTAATCAGGGAATGCGGCGGTAGCGGGAGAGTGTGGTTGGCTGAACAGGGCGGCGAAGTCGGTGGGTGTTGCGTTTGAGCTTTGGAGCCAGGGTGTTGTGGTGCGTGACGGTTGTAATAAGAGCGGATCTGTGGCTGCGAGGTCGAGGTCCAGAGCATCGATGGCAGAGGAAAAGGCAGCGGAGGACTGGGATAGAGGTTGATGAGGCGATAAGGCTGAGCTGTCGAGGGAGATTGAGATGTTGCCGTTGCTGAAGTCGAAGGAGTTGACATCGTGCAAGTTATGCTGTTGAAGGTTCGATTGACTCGTATGTGGTAAGAGAGGGTCTAGGACGGTGGAAGTAAGGTGATCGAGGTCGGATGATGAGGTGGGCAGCAGCCAGGAAGTGTTATAGCCCGCTGTTGCTTGTGTATCGTGCAAGTCGATAGGAGAGGCCAACCCATTTGCACTCTTGTGGCAAGGATCAGGATAATGATGCCCGCCGTTCATGGCAGATAAATCAAAGCCAGCATAGTCGTGGCTTCCTCCACCGTAGGCGTCCTGGACGCTGAGAGCACTTTCCTGGCTATCGCTAGCAGATTGCGAGATCTGGCTCACACCTCCTGCAGACAAGGGAATCGCATCGTCAAACGCACTTGCCATGTCAAGATACTGCCATGTCGTCACTGCAGATTCCTTGCTTGCCGCATGTGAGAACGAGAAGTGGACAGTCATGACTACCTGAGGCTCGCCAAGCTCTGTTCTTGCGATGATCTCTTGGACTGCCGTCAGCTCGCCCAGAGCCGAAGAGACCTCCAAGAATTTCTTGGAAAGCTGATTGTGGCGATCCTCTGCAGTCTCGTCTTGCTGCAAAGGACGATTTTCGAGGTCAGTAGCCTGTCTCTGGAGCAACACTACATGATAGAGGTAGCGGGCCCAGAAGGTGCTGGAAAAAGGAACATAGTACTGGATCATGCCACCGCCTTGGTTGTAGTGACCATTAGAGTCAACCTCAAGAGCATCATTGTTGTCAGCAACTTCAGCTGCTTCGTACTCTTTGGTGAAATTGAGCCAGTCTTGGTGCATATCTTCGGTCAACTCGTAGCTTTGGTTGTCGTAGAACTGGCGATTACCTGCTCTATCGCAGTACATAGGTCGACCATTGAGGTACAATCTGGTACGACTGCTGACAGAAACAGGAGGATTGCGAGCATGAGCCTTGAAGACCCAACGAATGGCCAACTCTGTATCGCCGACGAGATTCTTCGAGTGAAGCACGATAGGCACGTGCAGAGCAAGAAACTTGCCCCTGGCAAACCTTTCCAGTGGGACATTGGCGAGGCCAGGGAAACAATCGTAGAGCTCTGCTTGAGTCTGTACGAAGCAGCTGCTGGGGCTGAAGCCTTCAGTGGTACTATATGTGTGCAACGTTTCTGACCCTTTGCAGGATCGCATGAACATGCATAACTCTTCAGGCTGCAAGTCGAAACTGGTCTGCAAAGAGTAGTTGCGGCGTTGGTTCAGAGAGCTCATGCGCGATTGTGTGTCAGGATGGTACACGGATGCTCTTTTCCGAGCAGCTTTGGTAGCTGCTGACTCCTTCTCACCCGGCGTAGCGAGGAAGCGCATAACTTTTCACTGTTAGCATTGCTGTGGGTGCCTGTCACGAACAGATGGGAACACTTACTGATTGCCTCGTTCTGCACGAACGGTTTCAGCACCTGGATGTGGCTCGAAACCTGTTTTCTGGTGCGGACATCTCCAGTGGTTCGGAAGATGTAATCTGCGATCAATTCGTTTCTTCCCATCGCCTTCGCGTCGTCGTTGTGTTGTTCACCAGGGGCTTTCGATTTCTTGCGACCACATGGAGGATGGCGGCATAGAGCTTGTACCAGATCGTGTTAGCAAGCATACCACGATCACGCGCAAGCAGTATACGAACCTACTATAAAGGCGTCCTCGATATGTTCGGGCCACTTCGCGTCTTCCTTGCTACCCTTCTTCTCTTTGGGCTGTCGATTGCGATACTTAATGTAGCCATCACACCGTAGAAACCTTGACGCAAGAAGCCTGGCTTTCCTCTCTGCCTCCTGATCCTTTTCTTGATCATCGGTAGGCATGCTGCCCAAGCCACGAAATCTGCCACGATTGGCATTGTTGAGCAAGTGTTGAGGGCCGGGGTCGTACTTTTGTGCTAGTCCTGCCATCCAAGGAAAGTAAGACTTGCCTGGTCGACCTCGACCGAACTGTAGATGCTGGTAGGCTGAGGCTTTGCCACCAGCGGAGCCACATGTCGAATCATCGTTGATGTTAGTGTAATAGTCCTGGGTGTTCTGAGTTTGCAGATACCCAAGCTGTCTGTTCTCACACTGCTCTCTAAGGATACGAGAGTCCTGATCAAGTTCAGACCAAAATGGAGCGTTAGACGGGACGACTGGGGTTGGAAGGAAAGATTCCATCATTTGAGAATAAGCTTCGAGGCAGAAGAATGGAGTGTGAAGAATGGATTGTGTTTCTAAGAATGCTGATGATGAATATGGTTTACAATGAGAGAAAGAAAGGATCGTAAAAAGCTGGATGTTAAAGGAATGACTTGGGCGAATAATAGGTAGTGAATAGGGTCATTGCCATTGGACGGATTACATGTTTATAGAACTGATGCTCATCCAAGGGACATCTACAGAGGCCACGATCCATGGGCCAATCTCGGCAGGGGTCAGGGCCTTCGAAGGAGGTCTACAGTGACAGGCTGAGCTTGCCGTAGGAATTGGCCGGTGGTCGCGCAGCGCCACGGATACCACCATCTGGTGGAATTCATCATTTCATCGACAGCAAGGGTCCCGGCATGGCCTGTGGGGAAACATGAACGATCGTCTATAGTGGCGCTGACTGTGTCCGGAAAGGGAACGTGAAGGTGGTGGGCTAATTTCACCTTCCGCACGACCCAGGAATGCGACCACACAGGAGCCTCGACCAACAGGGCCTTGATCGACTGATGCACGTGCGAGGACGTGACGAAAGGGCAGGTACCAACCTTTATCAGAGGAAACGATTTGTCCAATACGCACCTGTTGGGTTACTAGAAGTACCTGCCAAGTGAGCAAAGCCAAGGGAGAGGGTAAGTGTAAGATTGAATGGTGAGAGCGTACAAGCAAGGGATCTTGCCGCACTCCCCAAAAGATCTCGAAATTTAATGCTGCACTCACGCCTCTTCCAAACCATCTTGTTCGTCGCCCACACGGAACTTTTTGCGACCGCCGCTGGTGAGTTTTTGCAGAGCGACTTTGTTGAGCTGGGAGCCGGCCTTCTTTGCCATGGCTTCGATTTCGGCTTCGGCGTCTTCAGGGTCTTCGGCAGCAAAGTCGAGAACAAGTCTACGGCCCAGCAAGTGAGTGTCGCGCAGAGCATCCATTGCATTCTCCGCTTCCTTCGGTGTGGTGAAGTCAGCAAAAGCAAAACCGCGAGCTCCTTTATCGAATTTCTTCGGAACGCGGACAGAGCGGAGTTGTCCGTATGCGGCGAAGAGAGCGCGCACGTCCTTCTTGGTCGCTTCGAATGGCAAATTCTTGATGATGATCTTGGTTCCCCGAGCAGCGAGCTTCTTGGCCTTGTCTTCTTTGCGGCGCTCCTCAGCAGCGTCAGTAGCCTTGTGCGACGCACGTAGCTGCAGCTTGTGACCATCGAGACTGTAGCCATCCATTGCCGTAATGGCAGCTGCAGCCTGTTGCTTGCTAGCGAATTCCAGGAACCCAAAGCCCATACTGAGGACCTGACCAGGCTTCTTGGGGTCTGTCCTGGTCTTGACTCTTGCTGTCAAGAAGCCAGATAGCGGACGGAAGATATCCGTCAAACGATCTGTTGTAGTAGAGAAGTTGAGGTTTCTCACGAAGAGAGTGCTAGTAGTACCGGCAGAGACCTCCGTGCCAGTCTCTTGCAACAACTCGCTGGCTGAAGCCTTGGCATCCAGACCAGCCTGTGTGGTCTCTCTGTCCGTACTATCAGTGAGCGGGGCTGTTGCCTGGAATAAGTCCTTGGGTGCCTTCTCAAGGAAAAGAACGGACGTGTGGATCTTGCGATAAGCCAGGGAGGCAAAAGCAGCACGAGCGTCGGGGGCATGTGCAAATTCAACAATGGCAATAGTGCCTGACGGCGGCATCAGGAATCTCTTGATCTTGCCATGTTGCTCAAAAAGCTCCTTCAGCTCACTAGCCTTGGTTTCATATGGGAAGTTCTTCACCAGAATGGCCGTGTCGCCTCGTTCCCGTTTCTTGAAGGCATCCATATCAACACCGTTCTGCTTGAAGTATGACTTGGTTTCCTGGATGACATGAGTTTCGGCATGTGCCTGCTTGACGGCCGCGTCAGATGAGGTGGGGTCCAACAACTCTGACTTCGATACACCAAGACGATCAGCAACCGAAGACATGACAGCATCGGCATTCATGTAAAGCGAATTCCAATTGAAAGTAGCGGAAGCAGCCTCACGCTTGCGCTTTATGGCCTGCTGCTTCTTGAGGGGAAGTTTCGACAGGGCAAAGTCGTCGAGCTTGTCCTCTCGCTTGGCAGCAGCAGGTAGGATGTGCAGCAGGCGACCCTGAAACACCTTACCGTCCATGTCACGCAATGCTTTCAAAGCACTGTCGGCATTGGTGAAATGAAGGTACGCGAAGCCTTTGGTAGAACCTGTCTTGGGGTCTATTGGTACGTGAACCTAAAGCCATGACGTGTTAGCCAGCTGCTCTCGAACGATAAATGCAGATAATGGAGATTGTGCAAGCTGGTGTGTTTTCAGACTAGAGAGGCATCTACTAAAATACTCTTCCTGAGTTCTCAGCATCTGCACATAGTGCATAAGCTGTCCCTATCAGGTGTTCATCCTTGAACCAGCACGCTTGGGCTTTGGAAAAAAAGAAAAAAGTGTAGTGCTTACCTCCTCAAGATTGCCAAAGTCGGTGAAAGCGCTGCGTAAGTCGTCTTCCTGGGTAGCGTAGGAGAGGTTTCGTAGGTACAAACGTTGACTTGATCTGACCTTCTCTTCGACCTCGTCCGTTGGTGGTGCAGGCTCGTCTTCGAAGCCCTCAAATTCTTCGTCTTTCGTTGAAGGCTCCGGTTGAGGGACGGGTTCGGGACTTGACGATGCGGCGACAGTATGCGAGGGTCGTGTCGTAGTAGCGGTTTCCTCCTCTTCGTCGTCATCTGCCAGGCCGAGAAGTCTGCTTGTCCGTGAGCGCATCCAGTCGTCGTCGTTCATGACTGTGTCCTGTTCCGTGGCCGGCTCGGCATTCGCGTCCACTTGGGCTGTCTCGGTGGGAGCAGACTGGTCAAGGTCCATGGCATCTGCAGTGGGTTGTACTGGAGGAGGTTTCACGGCTGGCGCTGCGCTCTTCTGTTTCTTGGGCACGTTCTCATACTCGGGATCACTGTCGGCCTCAGGCACGACGACCTTCGTGTCTAGTTCTTGGGCAGCAATGTTGACCTCCTCACCTCGGGTGCCACGAAGTTTAGAAGGAGCCTGCATGGCGTTCAGAAATTCGCTTAGCTTAGGGTCCTTCTCTTTCGTCTCGGGCTCGGGAGTGGCGCGTTTCCGCTTGAGGTTTGCTACGATGGGCTCGGCATTTGCATTGTGTGCGGGCAACTTGGCCATTGCCAAAGGATGTTGCGATGATTGACCTTGCCTCCTTGTTGGAGCCTCACCGATCTGGTAGGATGGTCAGTAGAAGCTTGGATGGAGAGGATGAGAAAGCGACATACGGGTCTGGCCAGCTCAACGCCGATCTTGGACATGCGGATGAAAGTACGGTTGAAGTACTTGACGGCCTTTTGAGCATCTTCAGGCGACTTGTATCCAACATAACCAATTCGGCGCTGAGGAAAGAGTCTGGCGTCGGTGACTTCATATTTGCCAAAGTGCTTCTTGAAGTCGGCCTCGCTCATGGTGGGGGGCAGCCCCCGGACGAAAATACGAGATGACTCTGACTCCATGGTATAATGCAAAGATAGGGAAGGAGGAAAGAGATTGGTAGAGGAGGAGAAATGATGTAAAAAATTTATGGAAGGTGCAAGATTGTCGAGATTTGCGCGCGGCAGCTTTGCGGCGGCCGGCGACTCGCTCGGCTTTGCACGTGCCCTCCCTCCAAGCGTGGACGCGACTCCTCCCAACATCATCCAGTCAGTCCCAATCACTTTCCGTTGGAAGTTGTAGACTGTAGAACTGCAAAGATCCATCATCAACATGTCTGACGAAAAGACCACAACGAACCAGCAGCTCGAGCAGACCGAGAGGCTCGAGGGTAAGTCAGAATGCTGGTCTGCATTCACTATCAGGGGCAGTTGAGCTAATGCTTTGCTCACAGCCCAGGTCAAGTCTGCAGACATGGTATGACATTTTGTGACTATCTTGAGCGCGTATTCGTGGCTCATATTGTTACCTAGACCGAGGACATGCAGGCCGAAGCCATCGAAGTTGGTAAGTTGAGGTCTTTTGTGGAGACTCTCGTATGCCGAGAGCGATGGCCAGGAGTGAGTATGCTAATCAATGTCTTTGTCACAGCACAAGAAGCCATGGAAAAGTTCAACATCGAAAAGGTCGGTCTAATGTGAAGTTTGGCCAAGTTGCGTACAAACGCTGATGGTGCGATCTAGGACATTGCACACCACATCAAGAAGACGGTTCGCCAATCCAACACGGCCACTCTGGGAGTGTGAGACTAATGGTTACACAGTTCGATGAGCGCAAGGGTGTCACCTGGCACTGCATTGTCGGTAGAAACTTTGGCAGCTTCGTTACCCACGGTAAATTTCTCTGAAGGCTGTTGGCGACACTGGATACTGATAGATACATACAGAGACCAAGCACTTCATCTATTTCTACCTTGGACACTGCGCCATTCTGCTGTTCAAGACCCAATAGAAGTGCGGATGAAGCAGAGTAGCAACAATGTCGGGATACCCATGGAGTCGAGGAGCAGTGTAGTAATCAGAAAAGGGCAGACTTGATCAAGAGACAGTCGAACATGCGCCTTGTTCTTGTCAGCATCGGATAGGCACATATACCAGCACAATTTCAGTAAACTGACAAGACTATAGTATCCATGTGCATATTCCATCCTCCCAAGTGCTGGAGATTGTTATACAATAGCTATAAAAATGCACAATACTTTTCAATATAAACTGATGTCCAAGGAGAGCTATCGTCCCATCGCTACTTCTCTGGCCACTCTTTTGATACTACAAACAACTGTGCATTTCTACAGCTATACGAGTTACCTATGATAGTACGAGAGAGAGCATACCTTACCTAGTTCATAGAGGCCGGCTGTCACATGCAAGAGCATCGGGTCTTGGCACTCCATGTCAGCCACACTGTCTGAAACATGCGGCCAGTCCGTGATCGACGTTGCTCTCTCTCTCTCTCTCTCTCTCTCGAGCTGACAATGCGCCTATAGCATACCAGAACACAGCAAAACGACCGCCATGTTAACTAGCGACGACATCCTAGAGCAGGCGGCGCGCGACGGCTCCATCGACATGTGAGTCGTGAAACTTCCATCGTCACGCGCCTTCCCTAACGCATGACGACAGATCCGAATGGCCTCGAGTGCTGGAAAACATCTTGCAGAAGCTACACAACGTATGCGCATGCGATTAGTTGTGCAGAGTCGTCGCTGACTTGACCCAAGATCGTACATAACGACTTCCCTATACCAAAGCCTCCACCGCCTCCCAACCCACCTGTTCTACTACCCGTCGCACCTGTCATTCTACCTTCCAATGACGACTCAGCACTCCCTTCAAAGTCGCCCGAACCCACTGTTCCGACAGTAGGACCCCCAGATCCAGCAGAAGCCTCACCGCCAGCCAGTACCGACAAGGAGAATGCTGTACCACGCCCACCCGTCCCTTCTTTTGCCGCCGTCCCTCAACTCCGACAACAGTCTCCTTCCTCACCTCTACCACCAGAACTATACAACCTCTACGACTACTCCAGGAGCACCCTCGAGAACAACTTCCCCAAACAGCCGCCATACACCATCCAGCGCCTTGCAGAGCTAGTTCTGCATCCAAAGAGATATTACCGCTACCTACCACCCTTCCTCCAAGCTCTCGATCGTATCGTTTCCGTCACCAGTACAGTGAACGAATTTCCTCTAGCTCATGCCAGCATCGACACCGCAACCGCAACCAACTTCCTGGCAAATGGGGAGCCTACCGAACACCATTCCGAGCGCGAAGGCTTAGGAAGTGACGAAAGTCTAGGCGGCGCACTCCTCACTCCTATTCCGTGGTTGAAGCGCGAAAACGGCCACCACGATTTCCGCAGTGAAAGTCAGCAGACCATAGAAGGTCCCAATGGTGTCGGCGTCATCGAGACGGTCTCGGTCTCGAATGGCGCATCAGTTTCACCTCAGGAAGAGGACACAAGAAGCCATGAACAACATTTGCGCGCAGAGGGTGGTGTTACACAGGGCGAATTGCTACGTCAAGAGCAGGAAGCCGGTATCGTGCCCGTGGGCCAGGAAGTGCCCCGTCGCACTCTGATGGCTAGTGGTTCTGCCAACGCCGTCGGTAGAGGCGGCGAGAACACACAAGCTGCAGAGGAAGAGGCAGGCGAAAAGCCAGAGGAACATGCTCACGCGCGTGGACCTGAAGAGATTGGAGCCGAGGACATGGGACCCCAACCGGACGCAACTATTGGAGTCACGCGACCTCTGAACATGGAAGCTGCAGCAGGAAGGGCTAAATCGCCCGAGGTCTCGCGCGACGACACTGCCATAGAGGGCATGACCGAAGGCCAGGAGGACAAGAAGGAGGAACCCCAGTCCGAAGAAAAGCCGGAAGAAAAGGCCGAGCAAGTTGATGAAGAGATGCCAGACGCATAGAACGCTGATGACAAGGTATCTTCTGTCAACACTAGAATTGGCAGAGCAAGCGCACCATCTCCTGAGGCTAGGAACTATTGGTAGATGCATAAGAAACCAATATAGCTAGTACATTGCTGACTTGACCCCCCTATTCGAAAACATATTTGTGTATATGCCTTGCTTCCATAGTGGTAAAGAAGCAATATACCAACCATCAAAATGCACAATCATCTGTATATCCGAGTACATGTCCCGAGAGAAAAGTTGACCAGAACGAATACATCTCAATGGAAGCAACAGCAATAAGAAGAGCTATAATAATGCAGAATCTGGTTTGAATTATGGATTGTTTCAGTGAGAGCCTAGAAAATGGAGGGCTCTTTCAATGGTAATCATTTTGTTTTTTTTCTTGAAAGTACTGTGCATTTCTGTGGCTCTATATTAGAGCTCCGGCCTTTGCTGGGACAGATTCACGGATGTATGGTGCTGCCGTGGCCAAAGAGTGAGCTGAGTAGCCTTTTACTATAAATGCAGATGTTTACCCTCCATCCCGCTCATCTTGTCCGCAAAAGCTGGTTTGGATGCTCATAGTGTATGATATATACCTGTATCAGTCTGGGAAAGATCCTGTCGTGCTAGCACAAGAGGAGCATACGATGTTTTTTTGAGAGGCATAATGTTGCGTCAGGGTCGCCCTCAGGACGTGTTTTAACCATGATTTTCTCCTCTTGCATCTCCACGGCATCGTTGAAGTCTGCGATATGGATTACACACTGTCCAGATAATTCGTTCGTCCAAGTGTGTCAATTGGATATTGTGAAAAAAGAAAATTTGATCGTGAGAGAGGTCTCGAGGGCATTCAGATTTCCAGACGTAAACATAGAATCATTGTTGCAGAGAGACTAGTTGATAGAGTAATCAAATATGGGCAATAGAATCCTTCGCCTTAGTATTGTACACGTAAGTCTGGTCACACACATAGCTTGCACACTGCTGTAGACATGCCAACTCCCTCGACTCGATATAATCTTTGGATGATAAGGCACCAAAGATGTTCTGGATGCACGAATGAATGGCGCGGTCAAGAAAGACTATATGGATAGTCGGGTTCGAAGTGCATCTATCTTGAGGACCTCGGAAGATCTCCGGAATCTCGCCATCGCAGAAGACTCAACATACATCACACTCGCATGATGGTGAGGTATCGCAGGTGAAGCTATGGCTCTATGTCAATGGTGGGACAATCATAGAAGTCTGGATGGGAGATGTATACCAAGCAGGGGTACCGGTAGTGCACCCGGCATCTTTCCTGCACTGGTCGCATTGTGCTTGGTTGCAGCCGGCTTGTCTGGCAAAGAGGTGGCGATATTGCGAACGAAAGGGTGGGCGCATGTCGGTGGTGGGAGAGAGTGGTGTAGGAGAGGCGTTGGTGAGGGCAAGGAGGAACGCCAGGAGGAAAGTCAGGGAGGCGAGGTGCATTGTGGTGTTTGTTCTGGGTGCTGGTATCGTTGGTGAGTGGTTTTTGGACAAGTCCTGAGTCCTTATTCGTGCTCGATGGATGCTGATACTCTGGAGAAAGATACTGTTCTGCTGCTGGCCAACACTTCCCTTTTATACTTGCATGCGAGCATTTCTGTTTTGTGGTGGGAGCACAAAGTCTTGCCGTGATCTCGAATCAATCATTACAGTTTCGGAGCCATGTCATTCTGGTAGTACCTAACCATGGTCCACGGACAGGTTGACAGAGAGCCGAACCAGCTCCTTTGATACTAGCAGCCAACCGCAAGCCGTGGTGTGTAAGGTTTCGCATCACAGAGCATGTGGAAAGGTAAGACAGCTTGTCATGCAACAAGGCGACGGAGAGGGGTTTGATCGTTTGTGGTGACACGATATGTCCGGAGGCTGTATGCCGGTTCTGCGGGAAGACGCCGGACAGAGACACAAAGCAACAACTGCTGTTTGTCCTTGCTTGGACCAGCGATTCGGAGTCAGACATGGCGCCGGCGGGATGACCTCCCCGGCATATTCAAGTACAGGACCAGATCTTATGACATGTCAGGAATACTCGTGTGAGATGCTCGACATGATGGAAGGAGTGGAGGATGTTTGAGACGGAGGAGGTTGACCGAGGTTGAGGTCGATGGAAAGCCAAGAAGTCAGAGCTGTCTCCTTCCGAACTCCTGTTTGCTTGTCCACTTGTTCCATGCTCAACAACAACAACTCATTGACGCAGGTTGCCTCCCAAATTCGAGGGAACAATGTAGGAGGCAGTGGAATGTGTATACAGTAATGTCAAGAGATTGACGAAACCATGGTTCGCGTCGCTTCAGATGTGAAGCAAGGACGCGCTCGGCAGGCATCCGCTGCAGAGGAGTAGAACGGTCCATTTTGTCTCCATCTATTCTTCTTCCTGTTGATTTATGTCGTGTCTTCGCGCATAGGCAAAGGCAAGCGGCGTCGATTGGCATCTGCAATGACGCTGATCACCTTGTGACAGCCTCTTTGGTCGGTTTCCTTTGCAGGCCTCGCGTCAAGCGTTGGCCGTGATGGAAGGAGCGATTCTGGTCAGGTCTTTCGCAGAGTGGCCACGAAGCTTCGTCTCTGTGAGGCGTCCCAGTCTTGTTCTCTCATCTATCGTATTCACATTCAACCCGGCCAGTTTGGCCCAAAGGCCGCATGCCCTTCGAGAGACATGTTCTCTAATTGAACACACCATTCAATTCTTGTCTTGGAGGCTGCTTTTTGGATCGACCTTCTTCGTTGGACGAATGCAAAATCCACCCTTGGAAGAGCGAGCACTTCATCAACAGCATCAGCGGTCATCCAACTAGTTCCCAGTACAATTCAGCATAGCATCTTCGATACCTAGGCATGGCTTACGTCCTCTCTCTAATGCCCCAGAGTCCGCTGGGCGCTCCTTACGATCAACGAAGTTACGAAAGATCATGGTCATCGTTGGGCAGTACAGGTACCGTTCATCACCGCCGTTCGAGACAGCTATCCGTCGGCTCCTTGGCCTCTGCAGCCTCGGTATGTGGTCCATCCTGGCGCTCGCCCTCGAACCATGGCACGCCGCTCCGATCAACGTCATACTCGGACTTTGAGAACGGAACATATCCCGCAGCACTCCATCGTCCAAATACTACAAGCAACATATCTCGACCCGTGAGCGTGCCACCTGCTGTCCCTCAACTCGTACCTCTCGTCACACCCCTACCGTCTCCTGTCGAGTTAGAACCGTTGCTTGGTACTCCAGCTCTGAAGAGCGAACACTCTGCTTTGGATCTTGTCGATGAAGAAAGAGGTGACTGGGAAGAAGGCCATGCTTTGCTTGGCTCCGACGTCTATGACAGCTGGACTCCGAATATCGAACCTCCGGTGTCTGAACATGGTGCTGTGATATCTTCTGTCTCGTCTCAGCAACCCTTCACGAGGTGGATGAACACTTTGAGACTGAAGAAAGCTTCATACAAGAGCCGGGTACGCCCAAAACTCGATGCGCTCTTCTTACATCCTACGAACCACTCAATTGTCGCCTCGCCGGAGCCATCTGTCAGGGGCCATTGCAAGTCAGGATCTTGGGCTTCATCCGCCAACTTCGTCACCGCCGTCAAGTCAGCTACCATAACGGTTGCAAGTGCAAGCATCGCTCCCATATCGAGGTCAGCCAGCAAGAGGACCGGTCACCCCAGGCTCCATCGTGGGAGCAGTGGATTGTTCGAGTCAGAGCCTCGCTTCTCAACTGATAGTGGTCGTCAATCCCTAAGCCTCATCATCGATGATACTGCCCGCCAGAGAGCAAAGAAACGTAGAGAGAAGATCGAAGAGTTGATCAAGACCGAGGAAAGCTACCTTTCGGACCTGAAAGCGCTAAGTAACGTGAGTCGTTATGCAGGAGTGTGAGAAGATACATATACTGACCTTTCTGTTGCAGGCATACTTTACATTCTTGCCACCTACATCGCCCTTTCCAGGAACACAAACTCGTGCCTCGGCTCGCAGCAACATCACCAACATGCTTCAGCTCCACACTGAGCTGCTAGAAGACCTGCACCGCGTGATACCCTTTTCAGAACATGACCAAGCAATCACCGAGACGTCGATACCTAAGCGCAAGCCTTATCATGTCAGATGGCACAGCGAGGACTCTATACCTGTGCGAAGAACCCCTCTGGGGACCAGTCATACTGGATGGTCGAATCGCTATTCGCTTGACTCGCACAGATCTCCAAGCCAGGAACCACTGTCTCTTACCTGTACACCCACCACAGCTGCTGACGTTGGTCGCATCTTCGCGAAGAACGTCAGTATACTTACCCTGCTCTCAACCTACCGTGATGCTGACAGCGCCGATAGATCAAGCGGTTCGCTTTGTATGAAGAGTACAGTGCAAGGTGCGAGTCGATGCATGATGATGTCGATTTCACTCAGAGATCATCCTTCTCCGTCTGGGACTACGACAAAGCTATCGAGACACTTTCAGCTTCTGTAAACCCTGTCAAAAGCCGAGAAGCAAATCGCAGAAAGGCGCTCAGCATCAAAGACTTGCTCATCAAGGTACCTCTTACATCGTGATAGTCCGAAGACCTGGACTGACAATCTTCCAGCCTATTCAGCGAATCACTCGCTACGAGTTACTCTTCAAGGATCTATGTAGAGTCACGCCTTCTTGTGATGATCCCACATCGCATGCAGTCCTGGACGATGTCCTTTATCGCCTGGGCGAGACATGCCGCAATGTAGATGATGCAAAGGATAATCCAGACAAGCTTCGGGTGATGGAGAACTCCAGGCTGCTCCAAGATCGACTTTGCTTCTCAGATAAGGTGAGAAATGTTCCACTCTGTACAACAACTGTCGCTGATTTGAGCCAGATTCCGCGTGAGCTTCTCTTCCAGCGCCTCGGCAGACTGTCCCTCTGCGGCACTTTGTACATCGCCTATCGGAACAAGACCACTTTCCAGGGATGTTACATGATCTGTGTCTTATATGAGTCATGCCTTCTGCTCGCTCTACCAGATCGCTCCTCGTCCAAGTACAAGGTCGTAGTCGGTACTTCCCTTGCAACAACCAATATCGAGGAGAGTGACAATGGGAAAGGTGTGCGATTGGAGACATTGAAGGAATAGCTTACTGACTTTTCCAGGCCTACAATGCCACACGGCACCATTTACCTGGAAAGTCGTGTTTGAAAGTGCTGGTAAGATGTACGAGCTGATCATGGGAGCTTGCTCCGACGTAGAGGAAAGCGTCTGGAGAGACCGTCTTGCTGGTCGGATTGCTGTTGAGGCACAGCATGTTGCTGAAGGCCACAGCGCTCCCTTCGACCTTCAATCACCACTCACCAGGGACATACGCAGTTTTGGCAAAGCTTATAGCAAAGCTAGAGGCTTTGTTCGCCGACTCTCTGTTCACCGTACGGCTACACTGGGACCAATGACGGACTGCAACCAGGTCATCATCATGCACACCTCAGCTCCTAAGGACGACTTGAACAACGCTTCCACATCTTCACTGCCTGGACGTTCGAAGTCACTTCCTACTACCAGCGGCGTACCCATCTTGGCACCCATGAGAGCGGAGCGAATCAAAGTGGAGGCGGGAATGTTCGACGTTTGGACGAAAGACTCGATCCCGTATCCAGGAATGGGCTCAAGGCGTACCGAGAACATCTTCAAGGACACGGCCAGTGACCTCCTTCGCAAGCTGAGCATGGCCAGCATTGCCAGTAACTTCTCCAGGCGATCTATGAGCTATACGAGCGTCCACCAAAGCCATCAAGCTCCAGAAAAGCTCGTCAAGGCCAAGCCAGTGCCACGACCCGACACCCTCAAGCCAAAGCGTCCACCTCTTGTCAATTTCCACAATGCGCCGGATGCATTCTTGCCCGAAGACTTCGAACTGCAAGGGCATGATTTGAAGCGTAGCCGTCGGCTGGGGTTGCGAACATTGACGATGACAGATCGACCGCGGTCACCCTTCTTCTTTACAGAAAACAAGGCGCCCGATATCAAGCGAGCCAAGAGTACGACACAGGCGCGTGTGTCGTCAGAGACCGAGGTCAAAGCTGAAACGATGGAGGAATCGGGCAGGAAGGACAGCTTGCAACCACTGCAGAGCAATGTCGGTAACACGGTGGTGAACGAGGTGAAGGGCGAGATGAAAGTTGCAGAGTCTGAAGTGATGAGAAAGAAGAGACCAAGACTCTTGAGGTATCTGACCAGCAAGTCTCGGGTCGGTGACGAATGAGTGGGATGATGCAAGGTATTTTTATGGTCGGGTGGAGACACCTTGATTCTGTTTACGTATGTGGAGAAGGGGTCATTCAGATCGAAGCTTGATAGCTCATGGCTCCGGCGACGGGAGATCCTTACAAGAAGTATGAGTAACATTGGGTATGAGAGCATCGAATAGCAACGATAGATCTTTTCATCATGATTGCCTCGAGATTGCTTAGAGCCATTGAAAGGTGGAAATATCAAGTTTGTGAGCTTCGGTTTGTTTCCATCAGGTCGCCTGTTTATGCCCCAAACATGGGGAGAGTGGCATTGCTCGGAGATGACACCGATCACTTGGATTTCCATACCGAACGTTCTCTCTCTCTCTGACAAGTGGAATCCATGGAGTAGGCTATAGAGATGCACAGTCGGTTCCAGAACAGAGACACGTCATTGAAACAGCTTGAACAACACTATCTTTTTGGGTATAACTCCTGCGAGAAATTACTATGCATTCTAAAGTCACCTGCGAGAGGGGTGTGCTGTATTCAGATCTGACGGGCGTCTGATAGCCAAAACCCCACTGCAAGGTACCGAGCGACAGAGCGACAGGGGTGACGTAGTGAAAAGGGGGCCGTGCTCAAGCTATGAAGTCAGGGAAGTCGCGTGTTCAATGATGGTCGTAACTTGTCTCTTCAAAAGCATTCATCTTTCCTTCTTCCATTCCACACTCCAATACATCAACAACCACCTCCGAAAACTCAAGCTCAATCACCAATCTCCACACCCATCACCAACCACTTACTCAACAACAACACCGCCACAATGAGAGGAAACGCTGCTCAAGTCAAAGTCCACTTCAAGGGAAGCGACGACGACTACATTGTCTTTGTCGACTCTGCCCAGGCCGTCCGTGACTGGAAGGCCGACAAGTCTGTTCCTCTTGCTCAGGTCGTCAGTGGCTGGAAGATCTTTGTCACTCACAAGTACGTGTCAACATGACCAGCTACCCCGCCATACCCCACCACGACTAACCACTTTGCTATCGACAGGCAGGGTACCACCGGTATCCTCGACGGTGCCTCGAACAGCCAGCTTGAGAACGAGTTTGGAACACACAAGGAAGAGGAGGTCGTCAAGCAGATCCTCGAGAAGGGTGACATCCTCGAGACTGAGGTAAGCCTAAACACCTGCCAGTCTTCGGCACACATCACTGCCTGAGAGAAGCATGTACTGACTCTGATACATAGAACTCTGCTCGCAATGGTGACAGAAACATCACCCAGGGTCCCTCGGTCGGCCACTAGATGTGTCCTGAATCAGCAATTCGAGCAGGTCGCAGGCGATGGCGACGCCTTTCTGAGCCCTTCCATCCATACCACTTGGGATTGAAGCATAGATAGCGACGCGGGTGTTCCCTCACTCTTCCGCTATCCGACTCAGAGGATCTTCTGACGACATACATAAGTCATTGATACCACAACATGAATGAAACGAATTCCAAGTTAACTGTTGTCTTTTGCCTTGTATAGTGACTGTTTCCTCTCCCTACCTTGACGATAGCGCCATGTAGACCTGTCAAAATGTACAATACTTCTCGAACTAGGAGTGTGGCCAATGAGATGCCTGAGGATATTGTTCTCTCCATGGACGCTGCTCAGTTATGGAAGCCGTTGTGCATTCTACAGCTGCATACGGCAGCTGCCAGCTGCCAGCACCTTGAGGGTTCACTGTTTCGATGCAGACTCTTCGATTGGAGACAAGGATGGTAGCAAGTCATGATAAAGGCGTTTTCACTCGCTGTCTCTGACTGGCTGCACGGCGTGTACAGCGAGGTGACTGCCGAGGAAAGTAATCTTCAGCCAACACGCTCTGGAATCAACCACAAACATTCAAGTTGTGAGTGATCGAAGATTTGCAAGGCAGCAGTGGCCGAATTAATAGGCACTCAGTTGGCGTGTGACGAACTCGAATTAACTCACACCGGGATCCAAGCCAGTCAATGTGAGTCGCACCTTTGACTCACCACCAGTTGATCTTTCTACCTCTCTGAACTGCAGCCGGCAACTACTCAACAACCCTCGCTACCACGCGCAAGACGACTGTCACTGCCTTGGGCCAATCAACAAAATGCCGTCGTCAAGACTCAGCATAGACAACCTGCTCGCCCGACTGCCAAACGAAACCCAACAGGACGTCGCCAACCACGTTTCCGTTCCTGAAGCAACCATGGTCACCCAGATGGACATAGATGCGTCCAAGGACCCCTCGACTCCGCCCGCCGATGGGTCATGTCCCTTCCTCGGCCTGCCTCGCGAGTTGCGCCGTGCCATATTCGCTTACATCTTGCCGTCCAAAGATAAGGTTATCGAGCCATATCTCAAGACAGCTAGCCAGCCTCAAGCTGCAACGCCTGTTGTACCTGCCGCACCTGTCGCACCTGTTGCGCCTGTTGCGCCTGTTGCGCCTGTTGCGCCTGTTGCGCCTGTTGCGCCTGTCATGCACGTCGTGCCCGCCGTCCCCGTCACTCTTGCTGCTCTGAACCAAATCATGACGGCTCAAACTCAAGCTATGGCAGCTCTGAACCAAATCACGACGGCTGCCCAGAACGCTCAAGCTCAAGCTCATGTGGCTCGGTTGGGAAATCTCGTCGCGAGACGGAGGAAACTCAAGGTCAAACAAACAGAGGAGCGCCCCACTCTGACCGCGGGAGATGCTCTGGTCCTCTGTAAGCAAATTGCTGCAGAGATCTTAATCACATTATATGAAGAGCATACATTCGCCGTCAATGTCTATGAAGGCATCTCGGATGGTGGCATCGAGTTTCTCAACTCGGGTCGCCAGCGTCTTCAGTACCGTGAGCACTTCACTCAGGTACGTTTCAAGCGCTTCGAGGGTCCCGACGATCCATTTGGCTTTGCACGCATCAAACGCCTTATGATTCGGGTTTATCCAGCAACCGAAGCAGCCTCGGAGCACAAGAACAGTCGTCACGATGCCATGCACACCCACTTCATGATTCGCGCCCTCGTCAAACTTCTCAAGCATGATGACGAGTTTGGCCTGACACGCCTGCAGATCCGCTTTGTTGAGCCTCAAAACACTCTCTGGAGACCCAAACCTTGGCAAAACACATCGAACTTGTCCCTTCGCAGCTCCTCCATTCATGGTATACCGGCCGTCGAAATCATCCTACGCGGCCTGTTCGAGCTGCGTCAAGTCCATACTGCAGTCTGCGAACTCCCTCCAGGCTTGTACCGAGACCAGGCTCTGAGCGACTTCGTCGACCGGCTACAAAACACCATTACTGGCAGGCTTCAACCTGGCACTATGGATGATGAGATTGCCGCCAAGATTGAAGGCGCAAGAGACATGCTTGACGACTGGATTCATACCTCCATGTTCGGCACCAAGGCCTCGAAAGCCATGCCCACAGCTCTTGAAGACTTTGACTTTGACGACGTACAAGATGTCGATAACTTTGACTACTACCCGGATGAAGACGATTTCTTTGAGCTACGCGCTCCTTCCAACCATATAAGAGAGGAGTTTACAGCTGGTGATCGCTCGCCTAGGCTCCGTGACGCTTACGAGGAACGTGTCGCCAGTGTCGATGACAGAGATGATGAGAGTCGCGAAACCCTACCTCGTGCTGCTGCCACCAACAGACTATCGCGATTGGCCAGAAGCAATCCGAACAACGACAGACCCGCTCGTACTCGCTCGATAAGGCGCTCGATACGCAACTCGCCGCTAGATTCTTCCAGCCGTGAATCTAGCGGAGGAGCTTCACTTCAGGGGATGATATCCATCGACGACGAACCCTGGTCTAACTTGGTTCCGTTGTTCGAAACCGATGACGCCTCGACTGAGCATCACAGAAATGCTCAGGCCGCTGGTGATAGCACTCAGTATGCTGTCCAACCTTCAAGCTCGAGACCAAAACTATCTCGAAAGATCACCGTGCTAGAAGAGAATGAGGACGGCGAATTCGAGCTCAGGTCTAGCTCTTCGGCACACACCTATTGGAAGGCACACAATGAAAAAGCAAGGGGAGGATAGGTGGTGACGAGAATGATCACACAGGATGCATGGGGAAAATGTAAAAAATATGGCTCACACAAATGCAAATTTAGCTATACGATTGGCTCAAGAAGCAGATCTGATGATGAAGAAGATACTGGTCATTACAAACCATAGGAAGGTTGGTTGCTCTTCTTATCTTGCTTTTTCACTTGTACATATCGAAACAAACATGATTCACTTGGCTTTTCTTTAGTCTCTTCTGTTTTCCTAACCGCTGAGTGTTTTGTGGAGTTACTGCTCCTCGCTTTTGGTTGTGAGAGTGTGCTAGTTGGCTCAGCGACACCGTGGATGTTTCGGTCGGGAGTGAAGGGAAGTGAAGTGAGGAGTTCTTTGAAGCTGCATACAGATGAATGTCTTCTTCGTTGTTACGATCCACCTCTAGACAGCAACGCTGGATCTTCCCTTCCTCTGGAATCCAGCAATCAAAAAAGCCAACTCGAGAGCCTGCTTCTCGTTCAATCTCGGATCGCAGAAAGTCTCGTATCTGCTTCCCAAATCCTCATCTTCCAAGCCAACACTTCCACCCGTGCATTCGGTGACAGCATCGCCAGTCAACTCCAAATGCACACCACCCAGGATACTACCCAGAGCACGGTGAATGCGCAACGAAGCCTCCAACTCATTGAACACGGCGCTGAAAGATCTCGTCTTGATACCCGTGGCGGTGGAGCGGGTGTTACCGTGCATGGGATCGCATTGCCACACGACAATGTGGCCACTCTCCTTGACGGCTTTGATGTGCGTGGGAAGCAGGTCTGGGACCTTGTCTTGACCGTAACGAGTGATCAAAGTCACTTTGCCAATCTCCTTGTCGGGGTTGACGACGTCGAGAAGTTCGCAGAGATCGGTGACGGAGGTTGTAGGGCCGACCTTGATACCGATTGGATTGATGATACCGCGGAAGTACTCGATGTGAGCGTGGTCGGGCTGGCGTGTGCGGTCGCCCACCCAGAGGAAATGAGCCGAGGTGTTGTAGTGGCCTGATTCATCCTCTTCATCTTCAGAATCACTGTTGTTGCTGTGCGCCTCTACGGGAGTTCCAGCACAAGCAAGGAACTTGTTGTGAGGGTGGCGAAGTTTTCTGGTCATTGCGCTTTCGTATTCGAGTAGCAGACCTTCGTGGGAAGTGTAAAGATCAACGGTTTGGAGTTGCCCAGCCGTGTCAGCACCAATTGTGCGCATGAAACGAAGGGACTCGGCAATTGAGTCAACAATCTTGTGGTAGCGCTCTGCAAGATCAGGGTCTGCTACATGACCCAAGTTCCAATCCAAGGGGTTATGCAAATCAGCGACACCAGAAGCCAGTTGAGCGCGAAGGTAGTTCAGAGTTGCAGCAGAGTGGAAGTAAGCTTCAACGAGACGTCCAGGATCGATTGCTCTTTCCTCAGCAGGGAAACCGTTCAGAATGTCACCACGGAAAGAAGGAATCTTGCTGCCGTCGGGCTGAGCCTCCATCGGTGATGATCTGGGCTTCGCATACTGACCTGCCATGCGTGCAATACGTACGACAGGCTTGTTGGCGCCGTAAATCAGAACCAAAGACATTTGCAATAGCAGCTTGGTCTTGCTGTCGATAGAGCCGGCATTGCAGTACGAGAAGAGCTCGGCACAATCACCACCTTGAAGCAAAAAAGATTTTCCGAGTGCAACATCTCGTAGCGATGCACGCAATTTCCAGATCTCATGAGCGGTGACGAGAGGAGGTAGATTGGTGAGTTTGGTCACGGCTTTGTTGACAGCGAGTTGGTCATCGTAGACAACTTCTTGCTTGATGGGCTTGGAGCGCCAGGCTGTAAGTGTGTCAATTTAGGAAAGCACATGATTGGATATTGACTAACATGTCGGCGTCCAGTCGTTGGTGGCTGCCATTGTGTATGTGCGAATTCTTCCTGAGCTGCTCAATTGTATCAGTCAGTATATGCGACGATCAGATTTGCCTTAAAGGCTTCGATGTTAAGAAGAACAATCTATGATCACTCAGTCTCTCTCAGCCGAGCAAGGCATAACGATGCAGGACAAAGGCGGAAGATGCCTCTTGTTTGATATTGACGGAAACGCGTGACAATAAATCCCCAAGACAAAAAAAAAGAATTTCAAACAAAGTGTGGGCTTCAATGACCGAACGACAGCGATGCAAGGAAACGGCGGTCCCTACCTTTTTTCTTGGTTGTCGAATTGAGACAATCACTTGAAAACAGCACAACGAGTGAAGTTGTAAGGGAGAATATGTTCGTCTCCTTGGTGAGTCAAAGGCGCGCGATACGATCTGGCCAAAGGGCGTGGTTTCGAAATTATTGACGAGCTCCGTAAACTCCGTCTCACCCGATGCTCGCCAAGCTTTGTGACACTCACTCACAAAACAAGTTGCGTCACCGCCAAGTCCATCAAAACACCCGAGTGAACATCGCCCAAACCACGAACCATCGTCCTAGCATACACAACCAAGATGGCCGAACCACAGCCTACTCAAATCCAAGAGGGCGATCAAGCTCCATCCGCTATTCCAGGCAGCAACAAATCCGAAACTGCAGCTTTGAACACTTTGGACAATCAAGCCGCAGACTCCAAGTCCACCAATACAGCTTCGACCGCTGCACTGGGAAAGGCGATGAAGAATATGAACATCGCCAGCGAGGAAAGAACTGAGGCCAAGAACATAAAGATGGACATGGTGGATGTTGTGTTGTTGGTAAGCTCGAAACATTGTCTTCAAAGAGTGAGAGAAGAGATGCTGAATGGTGTTGTCTTCGCAGGCTGAAAATCTGGATATTTCGAAGGCCAGAGCTACGGAGTTGTTAAAGGCTAACGATGCAGACCCGGTCAAAGCAATGCGCGCATGGGTAGCGTTGTGAGCGTGCTCAGCAAGGCCCACCATAATGAAGCAGACGAAGACACGAACTGCAAGCATAATACCCTATATCTGCCAACATGCGACTTATGGCAGATCCACATCGCGACACTTGTCTCAGGATCGCTAGCCACACGAGGATAGTTTGACGCGTGATAATAATCGGATATCATAGGTATACAAGTGAAGAAAAGTCAGCACTAGAACAAGCGCAACCAAACACCATCGTCCAAGCCAACCCAATCCCAGTCAATCATAACGTCATAATTCTGAGTCAATACACACTCTCAGTCTCTTCCACCCATGAAAGTCAAACGCCTATTGTCCTCATCTCTGATCCTCAACTTCTTCACTCTGTCTACAGGCGCAGTCATCTGACCAGCCTCAAGACTTGCGCCATTGACACCCAGCGAAGTAGGAACCTCAAACTTTGCAGTCGGCTCGTCGAAGAACGCGTCAGCCATTTCCTCGTCATCATCCCAAGAATCTCTAGCTTGTTTGCGGCCAGGTGTCTTCTTCACTGGCGAGTCATCACCCCAGAAACTCGATGCTAGAGACACTCTTGCAAGTGCTTTGTTCGCACGAGCAAGATTGATGCTCTGACGACCACCGACAATGCTTTGCCTCGTACCGACGCTCTTTCTGTTGGCGCTGCTATTCGCACTGCTGTTGTTACTGTGAACAATGTTGCCATCCACATTTTTTAGTGCAGCCGGTTCCATGGACTTTCTTCTTCTGCGTCCGCCACGAGGTACTTCGTCGAGATCGATAACGTAAATGTCTGCTTGTTCGTCCATGCGAGTACCATCACGTTCGCAATCTGTTACCCAGCGAGAGTTGACGCAAAAGATCTTCTTGCCACTGGGGTCTTTGTTGCTTAGGCGTACTCTCTGGAGCGTGGTAGGAGAGCCATCCTTGAAGATGACGTGCGTGACGCGATCGGACCAGGACTTTGTCGTACGAGCACCCAACCCCTGAAGGAGGGCTATGAAAGGACCCGAAGCAGAGGAGCCGTCTAGCGTAAAAACTTCAACCAATGCTGTGACTGACTTCAATGGCTGCAGGGGATGCGGTGTCATAGGATAAACGGCTGGCGTGGCAAGACCGGCAGCTTTCAGCGGTGTCTTCATGGGTGTTCGTGGAGCCTCGCGAAGACGCTTCACCGGACTACGGCTGGCATCACGAAGCTTCATAGGACTACGCATCTTCATTCGACTGCGGCTGCTACTGCGAGTCTTGAATGGGCTACGTTCAGCAATTCGTAACTTAGAAGAAGAGCTTGGCGTATGCTTTCTAGGTTTTGCGCCGGAGAAGGGCACTTGAGGAAGTACGCGATTCTCATGGAAGTGGACGGTACTGGTTCGACGCTGAGCTGGCGTAGAGTCACGCTTACGAGTGCTCGATGGTGCGGGAGGGACAAACGAGTGTATTTCGGCCAGGTCTGGAATTGTGTGTTCCAGGAGTGATTTCCTGACCGAAGATCGTCGCTGCTTACTGGCCCACAGCTTTGCAAATAATTCGCTAGTTGTTGGCTTGATGGACGTTTCGGCTGTACGTGGTCGAACGTCGCCGTTCATCGGAGTGTACAGAGTAGCGGCAGGAAGCGATTTACGGCGTGAATCGAATGCGAAGGTTGATCTCGCATAGCTTGGAGAACCCGACGAAACAAAAGATGATCGTCGATCACTTTGTACCTGCTCACTTGGTGTCGAGACATTCTTGGGATGGTAGGATTGGCGACGAGTATTGTATCCTGGAGTTGATAGCTCCATAGACTCGGCTTCGACTTGCTCAGGATCAAGGATGGGACTCCTGACATCTGTCTTGACAGGAGAAACATGGTCGAAATCGACAAGGTTGAAAATGTCATCTTGAAGAAGACTCATACGCTCTTTTGGAAAGCCCATACTCAGACGCTCACGAGCGGCAGGTGTTGCAAAGTATGGAGTGGGGATGGCAGCAGCATTTTCAAGATTGGTGGCCAGCTTGACGCCAAATTCGTCCACCTCGAGCAGGGAAGGATTGATTGTCACGGTTCGGTCGATGTCGGTTTCTGAAGGCTCGTTCGCGGTTACGGAAGGGCTGTCATCAGCTTCAGCGGCGTCGATACCACCAAGCGCAAATTGCATGCGAGGAGTTTGAAGCATTTTGGCCGTGGCGGTGGAGAAGGATACTCGTGGTTTTACGTTTGGAGTGGTTGCTTCTTGGTCGTCGATCAACGAAAGTAGGTCGTTCTCATCGATTGAAAGTCTTGATGCTGGAGCAATCTCCTGTGTGAGAGAGTCCAAGTCACGTTCGATGACAGAGGCAGGGGTCGAGGGCGCAGGAGAAGAAAGAAGCTCCGAGTCCTCAATCTCGATCTGAGGGGGCTCCTCAGCGATAGAGGCTGGCGACGAGGGCACGGATGTGGTAAAGTCAGCCGAGAACTGCGGCTGAGGCAAGATGCTGTCATCGAGATGACTGTCGTCGGTCATGGTATCTTCGTCATCCGAAACATCGTCTTCTACACGCGATCCGGCAGGTACATATTCGGGCTCTTTCTTGTCATCGAGTCCGACTACAGTGTCCTCTTCAAGGCCGTCGTCTTGGTCCTCGAGGACACCTCCAGTACCAGCAAGTTCATCCTCCGAGTCTTCATCGACAGCTCCAAATTGAATGGTATGAGCCGGTGTGGGCATGATGGTGATGGCCTCTTGTTGTAGACTGTCGAGCTGATCGTCGAGCTCATCAGCGCTTGATTCTTCCAGTTCTGTTTCGTTGTCGCCTTGGACATCCTCTTCAGTCATGTCTGTGTCCGAATGATGATCGGATATCACTGGCACTGAGGTATGGCGTGGTGTCTGCTGCTTCAAAGGACGGAAACCCATTTGCTTGTCTGCGGCTCTGGCCACAGTCATGGGACGTGGAGGTGACGAAGTGCGCGTCGCATTGTGGGGCATGCGCTGTGTTTGGGGAGTACCCTGATTCGTCCTGTGGCTGAGAAATTGGCGAGCAGGTGTCTGTAATTTGCGAGCGGTTGTTGAAGATGCGACAGTTCGTGGTGCAGCTTGGCTTCTGGTAGTACGTCGCATCGGTGTCTTGGGACCACAGATCTCGTCTTCTGAAGAGTTGCCATCGGCATCCTCGTCTCCCTCCTCTTCGCAGACATCTTGTTCCGGTTCTTGTCGCTTAGGTTCAGGCTCTCGAGGGTTCGGTGTCTCTGCTGGTTGGACTTCTGTCTCACCCTCGACGTCCTCATCCTCCTCCTCGACCACTGTTGAGGCTGACTCAGGTTCCGCCACGGACTCAGGGTCCGTTTCTTGCTCGGGCTCGGGCTCAGGGATTTTCTCGGACTTGTTGGACCTCAAAGCCTTTACTCTGTTGGGCGGTGGAGAAGCTATCGGTTCGTCATCTTCTGCTTCCTCTTCCTTTGCGTCCGGTTCGGGCTCTTGCTCAGGTTCGGGCTCGTTTCTTCTTGACCTCAAGGCTTTCCCTCTGGCGACTTCTGGAAGGGCAGGCTTCCGACGGGTGGCAGGAGCTTTCTGTGGAGCAGCGTCTGGCGGTGGAGCGACGGCGGCACGTGTCTGACGTTTCGGACGAGCAGCTGGTGCTGATACTTTTGCTGATGAGGTCGTGGCTGAGGAGTTTGCTGATGTGGTCGTGGCCGACGACTTGGCAGGTGTGGTAGAAGTTGATGCTTTTGTCGCTGTCGTGGAGGCCTTCGCAGTAGCACGACGGACAGGCTTCTTGCGCAGAGCCAACTGGTTATCCTTCTCCTTGTCGTCTGGGGCCTTTTTGGCAGCCATAGCTCTCGTGGCGACCATGACTGTGGTCTGTGTCTGGTCGAAATACTGTGGGTTAGTAATGGACGAGATGAGTAGTTCAAGCCAAAAGTTGCTTTGTTTATCTTTGTACACAAAACAAGTCCCGTCGCCCGTGCACCGGACCCTGTGGTGCGCCTTAACGCCGTCTTATTTCCCCCAGCGCCTACCACCAACATCACTAGTCTTGGTCCAAGGCTCTCGGACACCTGACAGGCCTGCTAGTAGGGAAGGAGCAGTGCACTACCGCGCCTTCCCGTGGCCTTCCACTAGCAACTCTCTCTTCTTCTCTTTTGCGACATGGTTGCGTTGCTAGAACCATGGCTACCTTTTCGCAGCTGCCACGCAAACTTCAGCAGAGCATACTGGACCATCTGGTTGTCGACAAGAAGCCCCTAACTCGCCATGGTCGTCAAAACCTGCTTGCTCCTATGAGAGTCAACTCCTGCTCGTTCAATCATATCGCCGACCTTATGGAACAAAGTGTCCAACCTCGAAACCACTTTCTCGAACATGGGCTTCGAACAAGACAGACGCCAGTTTTACGTTAGCAAGAAACGCACATTGAATCTTCACACTGCAAGCATCTACTTCGACATGATTGAGGGCCTGAAATTCGAGAGCTTGACACACCTCATGTTGAGAGGCGACCACATGGGCATCTTGCCTTTCTTGCAGCCCAATCTGAAGACCATCATCTTCCGTGCCAGCTTCGCCCTGACCAAAAACGAATTAAACCAAATGGCCATACTTTGCCCCAACCTACACGAGCTCAAGATTATTCCTGCCAATGTCGATAATCACAGAGCACTCACTCCAAAACCCAATTTCGATTCCATTGACCCACACTTTTGGCTCCTTCTTTCAACATTGTCGGCACCTCAGGTCTCTTGATATCGGCAGCAAGCTACCCTCACCTCTCGTGTCAGCTGCTTTGTTTGGTCTTCGACCTCTCGCGGCTGCACAGCTTCAAGAGCTGATTCTTACCAGCATCGAACCAGCAGCTCTACCGGACGATATTCATGAGATCCTGGAAGCCTGCACTTCATTGCGTAAGTTTGAAATTCAATGTAACTATTACACCGGCGATCCATTCTACATGACTTTGTTGCTGAGGGGTCTTGCAACTATAAGTGGTCTTGAACACCTTCGTTTGGACCATGGTGTACTCGAAGACGACGTTGAAGAGTTCACCAAGAGATATACCGCTCCTTTTGGAAATCTCCAATCGCTGGCATTGAAGGGTGATATGACATCGATGTCAACCTTTCTCTCGCTCCCAATGCAATCACTCATACGACTTCAGCTCGTCGTCGATGACCACGCTCATCACATATATCCTGCCATAGGACGCCTACAGGATCTCACGTATCTGAACCTGATCATTGGTATCAACCATCATAACTCTTATTGGGAGGGTGTACGATACCATCCTCAAGCTCACGATTAACAAGCCACCCTAGAGGACATGCAGGCTCTGTCAACTCTGAGCAAATTACGATCAATCAACATACGTCCTATCAATATCAACCTCACGGCGCCATGGATAACGGATGACTACTTTCTCACATGGACAAGCAGCTTTCCACATCTCCGAGATCTAGAGCTGGACATTGAATGTCCAGTCTCTTTTGCAGCCATAGTCGCTTTGTCCAAAACCCATCCCTTACTGCGCAAGTGCAAGCTCCTATGGATCCAAGAGATTGACAACTGGGATGATCTACCAACGCCCGAATTCTTGAACTTACAGCAGCTCACGCTGAACTTTGTCGTCAATATTCCCCAAGATGAGCTTCGCAGCCACATTAACAGGAGGTTCTTGAAGTCTCCAATGCCTTTGGGGAGCATAAGCATGACTCCTATGCAACTTAATTTCGGCTCTGAACACCCATATCGAAGGCCCGGACAAGATTCAGATGAACCGAGAGTTGTGACATTGGGAGTAAAAACTGTCGATTTATACTGATCTCCTTGCCAGGATTATCGAAGTCGACGATCAAATTTGTTGATGAAACATATAAAAGTGTGCGCAAGACGTTGTTGATCGCTATACCCTGCATCTTCAGAACAGTATTCCGTTAAACGTTACATCTACCTTGTCCTTGAGGTTCATGAGCTTAGCTACGATCTCGACAGCCCGTTGTACGCAGCACAAAACCTTCACACTGCACCGGAGAACCAGCTCCCAGATGGCAAAGTCGGGATATCTTTCATGCTTTGTTGCAAGTGAGGGCTCTTCCAAGCGGGAGATTGTTTTGGTCGTCTGTTCCAAGGTTCGATCAAGTCACTGAGCATCAAGGATTCAACCATCGCAAGACTGCCATCCACCCAAGCAATGCCAGCATAGAAGTTCCGATACTAACACACAATTTGAGCTTGATAATGCCTTCTCGTCGACTACTGGGCCATCCCCTAGAGGCACACCGGTATCAACGGATGCCTCAGGGGGTCGAAGTATGACGACCAGTAAACTAACTCGTACGACCACCACTTTCCGCAGCTTACCCACCTAACCCTAATATTTGTGGGAATCCATTTTCTGGCAGGTACAAGCTGTGGTAGTGTAGTTGGGAACACATCTGTAATGTCGCTTGACATGTCCAGAAGGTCGCGGGTTCAACTCCCGCTCATGGCTCTGACGACACCGTGTGCCGGTATGGAGTGGGGAGCTTTTCTCACTTTCATAACCAAATACACACGGTGTCGTTCTTTTGCTGTCGTCTATATGTTTGTGTCGGTCAGACATGTTATCTTCTGCTTTTTTCTTGTCACCTTGTACTTTTTGGTTCTATCGTGAACGCTTTTGGAACTGGCTGGCTCGTCTGAATTGGCAATCTGTTTCAGTAGGAAACCAAGTCTTTGGGTGAGATACACAGATCAGTGCTAAGCTACTGGTGGGTTACCTCGTCCCCTTTGGCAAGCCTGCTAGAGTAAAGAGACTAGCATCTCTCATGGCTATCAAGCTACACGTGATCGATGAAGCGAAAGTCCTCGGTCGAAACAAAACTAACTCTTGCACGAGTGATCTGATTCCCCCTCCTGTGGCTCTTTCGATCCTTTCCCCCAATCTCTGTTTATATTACTCTGCTATGCGACAGTGCAAAACCATACATGTGCTTTTCTTCATAAGTAGTGGCATGAATACTTTCACAGCAGCAATACCATCAAGAAATTCCACTCTCTGCTAGGACGACTGTTGTACCTTCTTCTTCTCCAGAATAGATATATCCCACCATTTTCCGAGTCAGATATGTGCATATGGAAGAAGTTGGGGGCTTGAAACCCGCAAGTCTCCTTTTTACCAAAACACTAAAGTTCAAGCATGATAACCTGACTAGGTAGTTTCCACATTGTGTTATTCATGTATCATTGGCTTGATGCTAACATATCAAGGAATAAATACATCTCGCGGGTCGAAGTCACTATAACGAAGAAGGAGGAGAAAAGTCAACAAGCCCTATTAGATAGAAAAAAAGTCTTGGTACAAATGCCCCGAACTGAGGGTTTAGAAAGAAGGCTACATAAAGCCATGCTGATATAGAAGAAAGAAGCAATAACAGCAAATCAGTCGCTGCAAAAAGGCTCCCA
>JALPCE010000243.1:0-36738 GCA_026538705.1 Aureobasidium sp. GC_Fusr_1 | reverse complement strand
GCCTGGCGGTAATGAGCCTAATAGCTCTGGATATATCACGACCGCTGTGGAAAAAAAAAGCAACAAGAAAAGAGTAGAAAATAAAGCCAGGACAGAAGAAACCTGATGTACAAAGAAAACGAAAAACACACAAAGAAGAATGCTCGGAAAGAGAGCGTTTCAAAGGGCGTGTTTTCTGGTTGTTTTAAAAGGAGAAGATTCTCTTTCAGGCATCGCGCACAAAATTTCGGACCGCAATAACAAGGATGAAGATGGGAGCTCCAAAACGCAAGGCGAGATGCGTGAGCAGTCATAAGACTGTACATGCGTTGCTCTGGTACCATCGCTGCGTTTGCATGTGCCTGACCCAAAGAGCAGTAATCTTGAGTCTTGATCGTACACTTGTCGTCTGCATCAAATGATATTTCCAGTCCTCGCTGATAGGAAGGATGCTGGCGAACCAGAAGGGGAATAGGGCGGCGTCGTCCGGCGGGCCGCCGTAAGCTTCTAGAATGCGTTGGTGTAGCCAAGGTGCGCTTCGACCTTGCATGACAAGGATGAAGTCGAGTCCGAGCATGAGAAGTTCTCGAGTCGACATCCTGCTGACCTGACCCTCAATATCGTTCTCGGCGGCAGGAGGCTGGGATGTTTCTTCAGCCTCTAGACGCTCTTCTTCCTGTAGCGACACATCTTCGACGCGTTCAACTCTGCCCACCGTGTAGCCGTCCAGAGTGCCATACTGTTTCACACGGAAACGGTACATGCCTTTGGTTTCGACAATACTCTGACCATCGGGGAGGATTTGCACATTCTCAATGTAGAGCATGACACCGTAGGCGAGGAACTGTGTATTTCCTAACCCTTCTTGGGGTACTCCATGACGATTGTAGGTAACCATACCGAATTGCCGATTTCCTTCCATAGCACGTCTGATCATCAGTCGATATCTTGGCTCGAAGACGCGAAGAAACGTAGGACAACCGGGAAAACCGAGGGTGCAGACGAACAGAGGAGTTTCGAAATCTGGGAGAGCAATAGCGTCTTCCAGAGCGGCAGCTTCAGCGCGAGCAGAGACGATGTCTGGAACGAGTCCCTCGAGCAGACTGACCAAAGTCTTGTTGCTAGGGTATCTGAGAAGTGAGGGTGGAGTGATGACAGAGCGGCGGCAGACAGGACAGTGGGTCGAGTGATCAAGCGTGCGAGCCAGGCATTTGCGACAGAGTGTATGTCCGCAGGCGGTCGTGACAGGATCAAACATGATATTGTAGCAGACTTGACAATCGACCTCTTTCTGTGCTGTATCGAGCAGTTGCACCAGCAGCCCGTGATCTGTTTCTTGCGCAGTTTGTTCTGTTTCGGGCAAGTCGGTGTACGTGACCTCAGTCTTGTATCCGAGAATGCCGGTACCAGCGAGATTATATGTGGCCACCAAACGAGCTCCGGGCATGGTCCAGCATCGAGGGCTGTCCTTGTCCAGATCTACGGATGTGATTGTTCCCAGCACCTCGTCCTGTTTCACCACCTCTTCCATGTATGTCTGTCTATCGCCAGCGAGTTGGATGTGTCCGCGGACGAGGTCGGCGATGGCTTCCATGAGCTTTGAGAGGGTGACGTCGATGCTGCAGTCTGCCAGGACATGTTCTTCGGAACACTCGGTGTAGGGACAGAGGAAGCCGCGTTGTCTTCCAGGAGTATCGGGGTACGAGACGCCCTCACGGCGGTAGGCCTGAGGCAGACAGGTGCGGCATAGCGAGTTGCCGCAGGGTAGGGTGACGGGGCTGGTGTAGGGCTTGGAGCACTGGGGGCACTGGATCAAGCGAATGAGGGCGCGGGCATCTTGGTGTGCGGTCAGAGCGGAGGCTCGCTGCCTGTCCATGGCAAGTTCGTCGATTTCCATATAGGCTGGCAGACGGGCCTCGCCGTCGGGCATAGACGAGGTCCTGATAGTGTCGTCCAGCAGATTCATGTGCTGTGTGGGCAAACGAGCCACCTTTCCATCTAGCACGGCTTCTGACTACTCGTGTCTTGGTCCTCTTTGCGTGCCGGACAGAGGTGCGTCGGACTTTCGCTAGGTGGGATATGTCCAAGGGTCTTTGCTGCTGGATGACGTCGACACCACTTCGGTGTTTGTGCGAGGAATGGATCGAGCCGAGGACCAATCAAAGACCAGCTCCTTTGCGCACGCGGTCGACGATCTTGCGAAGACAGGGGCCTTTTAGCGAACGAAGATAGCAAGATGGGAGGGGCAAGGAAGGGGTGGTGGGATACAAGCACGAGATGACATGGTCAAATTGGTTCAGAAAGTCAACATATCCCGAAGGCGGAAGCAGCGGCGGAGGCGACCAGGGCCTTCATGACATGCACGAGTCGAGTGGACGAAACAACAGGATTACTCGCGCTATCGACCAAACAGGCAATCTCCCTAACTCGACTTTAGCGGTCATTGGTTCTCGTTTGAGTTGCTGCTCCGCTAATACTGAGATGCGTTTACGGAGCGATCGAGCCTGGGGATCGAACTTTTGCGACCCTGGATTCCTCGTACTCACGCCTCGGCAGCAGCTTTGGCTACCTCCAAAAGACCAACAGACGAAGCAGAAACTGCAGGAGCTTTACTGACAGACCGACCAAAACAAGCCAAGAACCTCAACGCGTTCCTGCGAGGCCTTTCATGACATTGCAACATCGATTCGTGGTTGCTATCTAGTCGCAACAGAGCTCCCTATTCGCCGACACCTACAGGTAAAACTTCGGCTCGCGGAGAAGACTTGTAGGCGTCATCTATGCTTTGCACTAGGAGGCCACCCTGGGTCCAGAACGCCAATTCGAAGGTTAAACGTGCCCTGTAACCGTTTTGCCCTCGGCCGCGGCTCTACCTTCTTTCCATTGTGTGTGTGTGTGCGGCGCCAATAGAGTCATGACTGCAGACAACCTCACAAAGACATGAACAAAATGTCGTCCTGAGCAACCAGGAACACGACATCTCTATGGAGCTCGAGTCGCCTTGTCGCACCGACACAAGCCCTCCGCCCGGAGAGGCAGAAACAACCGACATTTGCAAATCATGATATACTTGGCGAAATGAGATGTCGACATCTAATTTCGATCGTCCACCGAGCTTTAATGCAATAGCAAAACCCTCTCACGCATAGTTGGACAAGTTCCATGTCTTGTAACAAACTCGACAGTATACGACAATCTGCATGACTACCGACATGATTGCAACTCCAAAAACACATCGCTGAACCGCAAAGAAAAATATCACAAGCTGGACCTTGCCCTTGAGATCTATTCAATCCTCCTTGCCCCTCTAACATCGCCTACTGATGGCACTTCCTTCACGGTAGCCTCTACGATGCCGTAAATGGGTACATCTGCGAGGCCTTGAGCAATGTGGTGAAGGGTCGGTAGCGAGTTCCAATCACCAGCCGAGAACTTGATAGTTGCCTCCTTGGTTGTCTGATCTTGCACTTCTTGCGGCGCCTCTGTAGACGATGATTCCTTCTTCTCGTACTCATCAAAGACGGCATACTCAGCATCAGCCTTTCCTGGCTCACCCACAGCTGGCACGTAACGATACATGAACAAGCCATTGTCTTCGATCTTGGGCATTGGAGGCCCGGGAGGACCAGGTGGACCAGGAGGCTTTGCGTGGGTGCCGTTCACGCCGTTCGTGCCATTCGTTTGGGGCTTTGCATGAAGACCATTCCATCCAAGTTCTGCGAAAGTAGTTCCGCGCCAACTCATGCGTACACTACGAGAGTCGCCAGAAGCCGAGACATCGATATCGCATCCTAGTTTAGGTGCGGCAAGCTCTTCGCGACCAGTAATGATTGGATCTGTCAAGTTCTCGAATAAGATCGGTAGGAAAGTTCCTTGGAGGATTTCACCGTCTTTCTTGGTGTACTTCACTCCGTGGATGTAGAGGCCGCAGAGGTCGTACCCTGTGTTACCCAGCCATGTCATATTGCGTAGTGAACAACACACGATAGAGGCTTCTACGACTGTAGCTGCAGACATGAAAGAGAACGAAGAGCTGGGGAACAGGTTCTGAAGATAGGTCCTTGAGGTCCTGAAGCGAATCGAGGCAATCGTTTGGTTCTGCTTTGCCATCGAGTGCACGTCCAGCTGAGCGTTGAGAGGCTGGCGTGGCCCAGGGCTAGGGCCAAACGACACTGGCTGACGGAATCGGTATGGCTGCTTGGACTGGAGATGCTTGTCCAGAGCATTCTTTGAGAAATCCCATTCGTCGTGTCCGAAGTTGTAGTTGGTGAAGGCGAAAGCTGAAAACACTAATGTCAGCAAGAGAACCACTTAGACCGCATCACGGCAGATACTGACCATCGTATGTCTTGCCCATCTTGGCAAGCTCTTTTTGAGGCGTTCCACTCAATCTGGTACCGTCTTGGATTCTGTTCGCGCGTTCGCGTCTGCACTGTTCATACAACCTCAATCTCTCCGGGATGTCTTCCTTTGCGGTGCCATAAGGCAAGATGGCTGCTAGTGAGACTGCGTCTTCCATAGCTTGACCACCACCTTGAGCTTGGTGAGGCAGGAATGGGTGAGCGGCATCACCTAGCAATGTCATGCTACCCTTGATCCATGTAGGGAGCACCGCCATGTCCAGCAAAGTCCATACCTTCAAACTGTCTTCGGGGGCTTTCTCCAAGAGAGCACGAACTTGGGGAGCCAAAGTGGCGCCACTTTCCAGCATGCGCTTCTTGTCACCCTGTTGGTTCCATCCGGCATCGTCTGAGCGTGATTCGCTGCTGGGGTGGATCTGTAGCAAGCAAAAGTCAGAAGAAGCTCTGGAATTCTGAATGACAGTGCTTACGAAAAGGAAGTTCATGAGCTTGTTGTCAACACAAGGATACACCACGACTCTGCGGTCTTCACCAACGATCATGCAGAGCATACCTTCTTGCTCGACAAATTCACGGCAGGAGGGATCGGCCATGAGTTCTTCTTTCGGCACCAAGAAGCGGTAAGCACTGTGACCGCAGTCAAACGGCGTGTACTTCTCCGCGTCCTCGAGGTCTAGTGCCTTACGACACAACGACTGGAATTATATCAGCTTGAAGCTCCTTGACCTTGTAAACTGTGAGACTTACGTGAACACCGTCGGCTCCAAGGAGAACATCACCAGATACCTTCTCGCCGCTCTCCAGAGTTACCTCTGCTTTTTCGGGGTCCACCGAAGCGACTTTGCTCGCGAGCCTTAGTGTAGCAGGCTTGCCTTTGCCCTCCTTCCCGATAGCTCTTTCTCTCAAGGAAGTGTGCAAGTGAGCACGATGCACTAACAGCCACTTGTGTTGCCACTGCTTGTTTGGCATTGTAAGGTCGACCTGGAAGAGTGCCTTTCCTGATTCGGCATGGTACTGTGCGATGCGGCTGCATTCATTTGCGCCAACCTTCTCAATGTCAACTCCATAACGCTTGAGCAAGCCGTTTGCGTTTGGTGCCATGTGGATAGCTGCTCCAGTCTCGTTGCTGAATCGGGAAGATTCGAGGAGGGTCACATCATGTCCTTGCTCACGAAGAGCAATCGCAGCCATCTACATCTTGTCAGCATGATTTTGCAAACTCGAGCATAACTCATTGCAACATACCAGGCCACCGATTCCTGCTCCCACGATCGAAACGTTAAGTGCCATTTTTGAGAGATGGGTATTTCTTTCTAGGCAAGATTTGGTCTTTGGAAATCAACAAAGGGAAGATGGATGCTGCTCCTACACAAATAGTCACAACCCTACTTGATCCACAGTAGTTATCCGGGCTCGGCCTAAAAGACACTCCGCGTGCTACAATTTCAGGCTGGACCCTGGGAAATAACCGTTGTTGTAAGGTCGCCCACATCCCGGTTCCTCCACATCAGAATATCCGGCGGGGTCCGTTCGGGGGAGATGGTGGGGTCAGTTCGGGGGAGATGGCGGGGTCCGTGTCAAGAAGGATTGTCACCAGATGATAATAGAGCACTCCGGACATATTTCTGTCCAGACTCATCATTACCACAAGTCTTGCTGGCCCAAAGTTCACCTACAGTTTACAAACACACACACAATGACGTCTCTGCAATCCGACTTTGGCAGCCATTTTGGCATTGAAAACATACCTTTTGGAATCGCGTCCTCAGACAAACATACATCACCACAAGCAGTCACACGTATCGAGAACAAGGTGGTCTTTCTTGCAGATTTGGTGCAATCCGATTCTGAGCTGCAAAGCCTACCCAATGGCATCTTCTCACAGCCAACATTGAACGCATTCGCAGCTCTGGGTAGACCTGCTCATAGACTTGTTCGCTCTGCCGTTCAGAAGATCCTCAAGGAGAGCAAGTTGCCTGAAAGCAGTACCGAAGATGTCTCAAAATGCCAGATGCATCTTCCAGTATCGGTCTCAGACTTTACGGACTTCTCGTGTTCAGAGGCCCACAATCTGAATGCTGGTCATGCTGTTACAGGAAGGAGAGGACTTTCTCCTTCTTGGGGTTTCATTCCTCCAGGTAAGCCTGCCAATCCTTGCACTCAAGTGTCACCGCCTCATCATGAACAGGTTATGCTGGTAGATGCTCAAGCATCAAGATCTCCGGAACTCCTGTGAGAAGACCAATCGGCCAGTTTTGGGAAGACCACATGGCAGCAATGAAGGGAGAGAACAAGAAGATCGTCTACGGACCCAGTCGCAGGATGGACTTTGAGATGGAGCTGTCTGCTGTGGTCGGCAAGCCAGTTCCGTATGGCCAGACTGTTACAGCAAACAATGCTGGCGAGCACATCTTTGGCTTTGTGATGTTGAATGATTGGAGTGGTGAGTCTCCCACTAGACAAGTTGCAACAACACAAAAGCTGACCCATCAACAGCCCGCGACATCCAGATATTGGAGATGATTCCGCTCGGTCCCTTGAATTCCAAGAACTCTGGTACAACACTGTCACCCTGGATCATCACATACGACGCAATGGAGCCGTTCCGCGTCAGTGGTCCCGGCTGGAAACATACTTTGCCTCCCCACCTCGCTGCGGAGAAGGATGATCGAGGTCTGTCCATCGACCTCTCTGTTTTCGTTCAGTCACCGGAGAACGATGTAACTCGTGCTTGTGCTGCAAACAGTAGTGTCCTGGCATGGTCTTTCGAGCAGCTACTGGCACACCAAGGCAGCGCAGGCTGTGGCTTCCAAGCTGGAGATCTACTTGCCTGTGGCACAGTGTCTGAGGACTCCGAAGATGGACGTGGATGTATGCTCGAGCACAACCTTCCTCCGCCAGCTGTGCAACGTGGTTACCTGGCAGACGGCGTTGTTGTACAGTTCACAGGAAAGTGCGGCGAGGGTGTTGGTTTTGGTGAATGCCGAGCAGAACTACTACCAGCTCTCTCTACAGAGACATGGGCCAGCGAGTAGTATGGATCATTAAGTGCCGAGAAGCTTGTCTTCGAGACCAACGGGGCCGCATGTTGTCGACTCTAAAGTCTATACTGTAGAGTATCAACAAAACTTATCCACATATATCGGCATCTTCTCATCCGGTGGTTAGGGCATGATTACGAGGCCCTCTCTCCATCTTGACACCCAACTCTATCTGTGATGGACTTGATGCCCCATCTCTCCAACTTCTATCTCCGCTTCTCCACGCGGACCCGACACGCAGGAAACGCCACAAAGTCTAATCGAGGCTGGCCAGCATAGATTGAGTCTAGGGCACTATATGATGACCAATGGGAGAGCACATATCCTCTTAGTTCTGTTTAGTCTCGCTAATTTTTCCAAAGGCCTTGCGGGGATGGACTCAGAACGTGGAGAAGAAGGAGTGTGCACCTCTCTGTGCCCTAGTTCTAAGACCTGGAGTGGAAGAAAACGCACTGCCGATGGAAGACCGGTGCAATCTCTGATTGGTTAGGTTTAGCTAACATTGCAGACGCTCAGATAAAACCCACGTTCCTTCTCTGTATGTCGCAAGCATCCTCATCTCGATACGTCCTTCCTTTCGTAGCAATATCATTCCTATACTACAGTTGCCAACTGAGGCATACTACTCATCATGACTCAGTTCAGACATGCCTTCTCCTTGGACAAGCAGGAACTCAACGAGATGGCGCCTCCTGGCACAGTCACGTTGATGGGTGAGTGGCGGACTGATAGACATGACAACGATATCATTACTGACCATCGACAACAGACAGAGAACTGGTTAGAACAAACACAGGCCATCAAGAAGTCGAAGAAAACCACATCCACTTGAACCCGGAGTACGTTCATCATGAAGCGATGCTACCACAACCCTATCCTCTGACAACGCGTACAGACCATCACCAGATCCAGCGGATCCTCTCAACTTCTCGAACTCACGAAAGATTATGATCTTACTGTTGATGAGTCTATACGCCTTCATCACCAATGTCTCAAGTTCGATCATCAGCAGCAGTTTGCCGACGTTGATCACGGCCTTTGCGACCTTCCACGAGCGGGGACCACCTACTGGCATCCTGCCATTCAGCAAGCTGACCCATCTCATCGCCATCAACAACTTGTTCCTCGGTGCATCGAACATCTGGTGGGTGCCTCTTGGAAACAGTAAGTACTAAACCGAGCAACACTTAGTACGCCTACTCACGGTATCTTAGCTTTTGGACGCCGTCCTGTCATCCTTGTTTGCCTTGCCATCCTTTGTGCCACATCGATATGGGCTGGTGAAGCCAAGTCATACAACAGTCTGCTCGCTGCCAGACTCTTCCAGGGCGTTGGCGGTGGTGCAGCTGATACCCTTGCCCCCGATGTGGTTGGCCAAATCTTCTTTGTCCACCAGAGAGGTCGTGCTATGGTAAGTCAGCGATGTATCACAAGAAAGACACGTTGAACTGACCATATTCAGGCCATCTACACCATCTTTCTCGCTTCCGGCTCCTTGATCGGTGGCCTCATCGGTGGCTATATCACCGCTTCGATGGGCTGGAGATGGACCATGTACATCTCAGCTATCATATCGGGCGCTATCCTGCTCTTGAGCTTTTTCTTCGTCCCCGAAACCCTCTTCGACCGTGAGGCAGCCATGGCCATCGTCCGTCCTGAAGGCTACGACAACGACTCACCTCTTGGCGAGAAGGCCGAGATGGCCAGAGTCGAGACCGTTACCTCTACTGTCTTCCCTGAGTACACCTTTGCCAGAAGTCTCAAGATTGGTATGTACCGACCTGGCTTCTTCAAGCGTTGTATCACCCCGTACACTACGCTCCTCTTCCCTGGTACTTGGATGGTCATGTTGCATTACGCCGGTCTTGTCGGCTTGATCGTTACCATCTCGACTGTTGCACCGCAAATACTTGCTCAACCACCCTACCGTTGGGGCGGCTCGGTCGGCTTGATCAACATCGGTGGTTTGGTCGGCACTGCACTTGGTGCAATCTACACATACTTCACTGCAGACTTCATCGTCAAGCGCCAGGCCAAGCGGGAACGTCACGGTCTCGGTGAACCTGAAGCACGTCTTCCTCTCATGTTACCCGCCCTCCTCATTGCCACCGCCGGTGCCCTCTGCTTCGGTTTCTCAGCCAAGGCAGCGACACCAAAGGCTTGGATTGGTCTCGAGTTCGGCAATGGCATGGTCGCCTTTGGTCTTATGCAAGTGCCCTCAATTGGCTTCAACTACATCATCGAAAGTTACGGTGCTTGGAGTACTGATTGCTTCCTCATGGTTGTCACTTTCCGTGCCGTCATCAGTTTCGCCTGGACCTTCTTCGTCGGCACTTGGGTTGAGACTGCTGGAGCTGCGCTTCCCTTCGGTATCTTTGCTCTGTTGATGGGAGTGTTTAGTCTGACAACCGTGCCCGTTTGGTTGTTCGGCAAGAGAATGAGAATTGCGACAAGCAATCTCGTGATGAAGGGATATGCCAGAGGTGAATGATCTTGCCGGCGTGCAGTTATTCAATGTTTTAATGGTCATTTTATGAGATAGGAACGCGTGTCATGCAACCAGTAACCAGAACCTGAGCAAGTTCTCTCGATAACAAAACTCACGCGTTTTACATTCTCCTTTTGTGTCATCAATGCAACTAATTCTTGAGAAAGGCCTGCCACTTGCTGCCGTCCAGGATTTCGGCCTCTGTCACACGGGCGGTTTCCTTGCCCTCTTCCAGCTTGATGATGGTAGGGATACCACGGACGTTCCAATCAACACGGGCGACGTTTTCAGGTGTGCGCCAATCCTCCTTCTTGCCCACGTAGAAGAGCATGGCCTCGGGCTTGTCGGCGCCGTCAAAGGCTTCGCGAACGGAAGGCTCTACATCAACGCAGTCGGGGCACCACATCTTGCCATCGACGATTGACGAGTAGAAGACCAGGAAGGAAGTCTTGGGTAGGGAAGAGCTTTTGATTGCGCTCATGATGGTGGGATAACTGTGGGTTTATTTCAATGGCTGTGGTCTGTATTGGCGGTTGGTTTTTGTCCACGTACGATTTCTCGATGAGAGGCATTTTGGCCGAGGATTGAGGGGTTCTGCCATGGTGTTACTTTTCAAGGCCTTTGGCAACATAGATGTCTTCTTGCGCATACATGTATGAATTGATTATGATTTTATATAGTGACTGGGAAGCAAAAACACATTGATGGCAAGGGCACCGAAAGAAACTTGACAACATTGTCTCGCTTGCAAAAAGATTGGGAATGGGTAACACTCCACCGGGACCCAGTCGCGAAAACCACACTATCTGACACCCTACAGTAGCACAACACAACGATCCATTATCAGTGAGAGTAGTAAGCTCTTGCACGCTTTCCAAGGATGACAGTCGCTGCAATGGTGGCGCCAGTCGACAGCAGCACAAAGCCGAGGTTCAACAGCATGGACTGCTCGAAGAAACCAAACGCTGCACGCGTCTGCTTTGGTCGCTTGTGTGCAGACGGCAGATCCGACACGGCCTGACGGTACAATGTTTGCACTGCGGCTGACTTTTCCGACTCTGAAGCGCCGTTCAGTGCAGACTCTACGGCCTTTGACTGTGTTGTGTTGTTGACGAAGGCGGGCGTCGGGCGGGTGAAGAGGGCGGTTGGGTAGCGTGTTGAGGTGATGGGGTGGCCGACTGGGAAGGCAGGACCGACTGAGATGGTCGTCAGTTCAGATTTGGGTTTTTGGTAAGTGCAGGTAAGATACTGACCGAGAAGTTCCGCTGGGATGTGGTTGACATAAGACACTTGCGATGCGACAAACTGGCTGAGATATTTGCACTGGGCGTTCTCGCCAAAGTGGTATGCAGCCAGCAGCTCGTTGCCGTTGTTGTTGATGAAGTCTATGGCATCGTCAAGACTCTTGACGGCATGTACGAGCAGAACGGGCTCGCTGATCTTGGTCTTGAGTAGGCTTGTACTCCTACACTCGAGTGTCAGCTTCTGGTCCACCACAACTCATGCGATACTACTCACCTCTTGCTCAATTCTAGGATTGCGCGGTTTGACTCTTGTGCGATGACACGGCCGTTTCCGTCCTTTTGCAGGCTGGAGATCAACTCTCTGATGCCGCTCTCGCGACCACTTCTTCGGGTCGGCGACTTCTCCCTTTCTACCACCTCGTCGAAGGATACGGAGTGTTTCAGAAGTGCCTGCAACAAGTCCTTCTTGGAAAACTCGTTGATGAAGATGATGTCCGGAGCGTACGGCGATTTGCCATTGTATGAGAAGCGAGCATTCACGAGAGCCTTTGCAGTCTCGTCAAAGTTTGCTGTCCTGTCCACGATCGCTGCTGTGATCGAGCCGGCCTTTGAGACGAGCTGGTTCAGCGCAGGAGCACCGTCGACTGATCCATCTTGAACCACTTGCAAGCAGTTGTTCAAGAAAGCTGCATCTTGTACAGGTTGTTGTGCGATATCAAATGTATCGTTGTCTAGCGCAGACTTGAGCGTGTTACGGAGGATGGTTGGGAGGCTGCGAAGGCTGTTCTCAACCTGACTCTATCGTCAGCAAATGCTCTTCATTGTTACACCGGGATCACACACCTGTAAGACCACGCAGTTGCCAGCAGCGATTGCTGCACTCAAGGGTGCAATAGCAGAGTAGAACGGAGTGTGGTCCGCCGAAGCCTTGATGTATACAGTGCCATATCCAAGGCGTAGGCTGCCGGCATCTTCTCCACGCGCAACAGCGTACTCGTTTTCGAGCTCTTTCTTCGGCTCGAGCTCTGCAAAGCGCTCTCTAACCGTCGTAAGAGCAAGCGAGTACTCGATCTGTGCTTCTGTTCTGCTTAGACCAGCATCTGCGACAATCGCATCTACGATGTCGGAAGCATTTGAGACCAGGCTCTTGTGTAGCTTCTCCAGTTGACTTTGACGGTAGAAGACAGTCCTGGTTCTGCCATCGATGGCAGCGGCTTGTAGCTGTGCGAACGGTCTGTTCGACATTTTGGAAGGTATGGTATACAAAGTATGATGAGAACGAGGAGGGTGAGATGAGATACACAGGAGATATTTGCTCCGAAGCTAACAGCAGCAACTATACTAAATTCCATGTTCCGTGCAACTATGGCGCTTGAGAACGGAGCAGAATCACATGTTGGTGCAACACCCATACCGGGCGCCATACCTTCTCCACATCCCGCGATATTGGAGAGAAGAGTGTGCGGGGACCCGTTGTGTTTCCTTGATCTGGACCCTTCCAGTAGATCCGGTATCCGAAGCTCTCAGGCTGAAGACTTATCCTCTGATCATTTCGTCTACCTCTGGTGCCCCTCGCCAAATCGCAATCCAACCCTCATCGCCGCCGTCACAAACAACCACAACAATGTCCGTCACACTCACCGAAAACCGAACAGTCTACTCGTTGGGCAGAACGCTCGCCGACTACGACTTGCAACATAGCGGCGAGGAAAACGACGTTTCAGAGGCTCCCAACTCTCGTCCTGCGCCGCAAGGTGCTGGCAACAACCCAGCAGACTGGGAAGAGACTTTCCGCCGAGTCCCAGACTACCGCCCTATTGACCACGATCTCGACTTTGCTTACCGGGATGCCACACAAAATGGTATCGAGCGAGCTTTCATTTGGAACATGTTTAACGGAATCGTGCTCACATCGGTAAGGAAACTTCCTTCCGAGCAGGAGAAAGCTGTTGTATTAACATGTGCGTAGGCGACCAACAGACTTTGGAGAGCCACAGGAGGAAAGCTGAACAACACGTACTTCCGTTGGCAGGTTGGAGGAGAACACTAGATGGATTTGCTTGTTGCGTTGGAAATATAATGATCGGCGTTTGGAGCTTCATAACCATGTTAAATCGACACTTTTACCTGATCATGTTCAATCATCCTTCTTCATTTGGTCAGATGTTGACTACAATGTCTCTGTTATCCACGCGTCTCTATATCATAGATACTATGCTACAATGTCCTTTTTCATGATCTCAGTTTCGAAATGACTTTGTTCTTGATGACATTGCTTGATTTATCTAAGATGAGCTGCGGACACCGCCCATAGAGCCAAGATCCTCGTCCAATGGCTTTCCGTTGATAGTGATAGGAAGCGATGGCAGGAGGACATACATCATACGAGCCCACTTTGTATCGCTTGTGTTTCTCCATGCGTGGTTGGTTCCTCTTTGCACTGCAACATCTCCGACCTTCATAACTCTGGTCTCGCCGCTGTCGAGGACCAACTCCATCTCTCCGTAAATCACAACGCCATAGTCAAGTGAGACGGTACGGTGCATAGGGGATGTGACTCCTGGGGGACAATCCTGAGCTAGTCAGTATCTTGCAATCAAGAGGTTGGTCTAGATACACATACCACGAAACGGAGAACTGAGCCTTGCTTGTTGACGAGACCGGGTGGTGACACCAAGTACTCTTTGTACTGTGCGATATCCTTGTCGTCGGCCATGTCTACCGGTGTGGTCGAGGTTGTGTAGCCGAGAGAGAAACCGACAGTACCACCGATGATGCTGCCATCCCAGGGACCAGTCTCATCGATCTTTGCGAAGACAGCCTTGCCATCTTCGTTGTGTCCGGTGACAAGTCTCTGGTAAGAGGGAAGCTCTCCTTTGAAGGCCATCTTGAATATGATGTGACAGATGAGAAGAGACGAGAGAATCAGTGACTATTGGTAATATTCGAGTTGAGCAAAGAGATTGAAGAGAAGCCTTTGGATTGGAAAGTAAATAAACTCTGTGCTCATCTCGGATGATTGAATATCCATAGCCGCTGTAGAGTAGCGCCCCGCAAACAATTGCATCAAGGTGGATCGCTCCTCCACATGGGACATGTCCCGACGTGGAGGACTTTCCCGATTGCCGTTCGGTCTTTCACAACCCCGCTACCGAAGTATGCACCAGAAGACGTGATTGTTGTTGAACAAGAATGTAAGCTTCTACTTTCGTAGCTTAGGTACACAGACCCTTCCTTTTTTCCTTCTCTATCCTGGTGACTGTCACAATGCCTAACAAGATCCAAGAACTCCACACTGTGGACGACAAGTCCTTCGATTATGTGTTCGAGCAGAATGCCACCGTGACCCTAAGGTCAAGCGAAGGCTTGGTTCGCGTCAATGTTTACCGACCAAAGACTTCAGAGAAAGTGCCTGTTCTGATTACCTACGGACCGTGAGTACAGATGCTTAAACTGTCTTGTAGAGACAAGAGCTAATAGCAGACAGATATGGAAAGGACATTCCGTACGCCGACTTCCACGCGAAAAGCTACTCAGAAGTCAATCCCGAGCACAAGTCAGAGCACTCAGCATGGGAGACTCCTGACCCTGCTTTCTGGACCAAGAATGGATACGCAGTTGTTCGTGCTGATGAGCGTGGACTTGGCCAATCTCCCGGTCTGCTTGACACCATGTCAAGAGGTACCTCAGAAGCTTTCTTCGACGTAGTCGAGTGGGCTGCAGAGCAAGAGTGGTCGTCTGGCAAGGTTGGTCTCCTTGGTATCAGTTACTTTGCCGGATCCCAATGGCGTGTGGCTGCAAGAAACCCCAAGGGCTTGTCGGCCATCGTCCCTTGGGAGGGTATGTCGGACTACTACAGAGACCGTTGCCGTCACGGCGGTATCCTGTCCAACCAGTTCATTAGATTCTGGTGGAACCGCCAGATCATTACCAACCAATACGGACGTCCAGGCCGCAAGGCAAGCAACTGGGGCCCTGACACGATCGAGGGTGACCTCTCGGATGAGGAAAGAGCTGCCAACAGACAAGACCAGAACATCGACAACCAGAACAACTAGTAAGTTACCTAAGGCTAAAAACAATGAATGGGGACTAATTTGAGACAGCTACCGCGATGACTCGTACTACGCTTCGAAAGAATACGACATGGGTGACATCAAGGTTCCGCTGCTCTCAGTTGCCAACTGGGGCGGCATCTTGCTCCATCTTCGTGGAAACATCGAAGGATTCACCCACGCCGGTTCCGAGTTCAAGTATCTCCGCTGCATCACTGGCCGTCACGATCTCCCCTTCTACTACAATGAAGAGGTCGAGATCCAACGCAGCTTCCTCGACGCCTTCCTCAAGGGCGAAGACAGAGTCGGTTGGGCTACCAAGGGCAAGGTCCCCATGGTAGACATGGTCCTCCGCAAGGGAGACGTTGGCTTCAACGACGCCAAAGCAGAGCAAACATACCCCAGAAGACAAGAAAACGAGTGGCCTATTGCCAGAACACAATACACAAACTACTATCTCACACCCGAGAAGGAGCTCGTCACATCTACTCCCTCAGGGAAGGCCAAGCTCGGCTACAGAGCTTTGGGTACGCTCGACAAACCTGAAGTGATGCACTTCACCACTCCTGCTTTCGAGAAGGAGACAGAGATCACTGGTCACATCACTGCTCGTCTCAACGTCTCTCTGACCCCTGATACCACTGGCCCTACTCCCACCGACATCGATCTCTTCGTGACTCTAAGACACATCTCGCCCGAAGGCAAGGAGGTCTTCTACACAGGAACCGCCGGAGACCCAGTACCGCTGTGCAAGGGTTGGCTACGTGTATCCATGCGCAAGACAAACCCTGAGCACTACAAGCACCGTCCTTACCTTCCCCACAGAGACTACTTCAGCACCGATAAGCTGCCTGTCCTTCCAGGAGAGGTGTACCCCGTCGACATTGAAGTCTGGCCTACCAACGTCGTTGTCGACAAGGGCGGCAAGATCATCTTCGAGGTTTCGAGTGGTGACACCCAGGGCTCTGGCATCTTCGGCCACAACGACTCTGTTGACCGATCCGAGGAGAAGCTCAAGGGTACAAACTTTGTTCACTTCAGCGACAAGTTTGTCAATTATGTCACTCTTCCCATCATTCCTCCTCGGGAAGAGTAGTGGCTGTCTGGACAAGAGCGAGTTTGAATCTAGAAAGGCGAATAGATATACCATATTTAGCGTATTGACAGCGTGTATTCCTCCTACCAAAACATAACTTGCGCATTGCATCTCTGAAGTGATTTCTGAAGGCTTTGAGTGAGCACAATTCGAAAGAGATTGAAGGCTCTTCAGGTTGTTGTGTCTGTATACTAGAATCGCGTTCCATTATATTTAGCGCTGCGACTGCAGCAGATAGTCACTGGAGCGTTTGGTTCAGGTTTGCAACTGTTTCACTAACGTGATAAAGACAGAAAACACCAAGAAAAAAAAAACAGAGAAACGAATCATCAACCAAATGAAGGCAGCGTCAATTGTCAAATCCTGGATATCATAGAAAAAAGCTACCATAAAGAACAACACCAGAGTCCCAAGTCTACTATATCCTCAAGCAGCAGCGCGTACACTCCTGCTTCCTTGCCAGTTTCCAATTGTGAATTGTGAGTTACACATGTTTTGAAGCTCCCAAGTCTCTGCACCCAAAACACCGCCCTGCTCTTCCAAATCTTCCCAATCACCCGCAGCACCAGCACAGAAACATGCTGCCATGAAGTGATCGTCTGTACCATGGGCTTCACGGTAATGATAGTGCTTCATCAAGCGAGTCATGGCTCTGCGCAAGGCAGGGCCCTGGTTTTGTGTCATGACATCCTCCACGGCCTGTCTGAACTCCAGGAGAGACTTCTCTGGCGGGGCGACTTGGGCGAAGTTGTCTCTGTGCTGGATCATGGGCCACCAGACGTTGCGGTAAAGGTTGTGAACGGCACCTCCTGTGCCAACGATGAGGTAGCCCTCCTTTCTCAGCGATCGCAATGATGAACCAACCTTCATGTGGTAGTGGGGGTCGTAGTATGCGTTCATGCTGACAATCGTGGTAGGAGGGCAGCCGTTGGGGAACATTCGGATCAAGATCAGGAATGTGTCGTGGATCCAGTCGAACTTGTCATCCTTTTCTGCGTTGAAGCCTGCCTTGAGTAGCAAGTCCACTACGCGATCGGAAGTAGGCAAATCCGGCTTGAGTTCGTAGTCGATGTATTTCGAAGGATTGACATATGCTACAGGACTCTTGTTTGGCTTGGGGTTTGCTGAGACCATAATCGTGTCGCCTCGGGCATCCCAATGTGCTCCCTGAGTCTATAAGTATACAAACTGCAATATTTGAGCAGCAAAGTGCTTACCATCATGATTACACCTTTAATGCCGTGTGCCAAAGCCTCGTCGCCGCACTTCTTCCAGTAATCAGCACTGGTAGACTCCTCGCCCAACATCATGGTCGAGCCATGGCTGAAAAAGTGGACTGGTGTTAGACCTGCTTCTGTTAGCCACGCTTCAGCGGCTTCTTTGCATGGAACATACCCATTGTGATGTTTCTCTGGTGTATGTCAGTAATGTGCAGTGGATCGAGCAATAGAGCAGCTTGGGTACAAATCAAGCCGATGATAATCTATAGAGTACAAGGGTGTTCGGCATCGGGTGCGTGAGGCTGGCATGGGATGTGGAGCGGAAGAGTGGAGGAAGGAGCGCGTCGAAACGCCAAAAACGATCAGCAGACCCACAACAAGAACCGGAGTAGCCGGGGAAATCTGAGGGGAGCAGCAGTCGTGCTGAGTCGGCATCTCTTTTTACTCTCCACATTGTCCCCTTGTCCTGCCGTGTGACATGATATCTCCTGTTTGTTGCGATTACGATTTCTCTGCTGAACCGATGGAGAACGCTTCCCCGCCTTCAGTACTGGGTAAACACCCACGGGAGGAGGCTTCAGAGACACCCCAGGAGTCATCCAAGTTGTTCCAGTGTGGTGATTGTAGAAAGAGCTATTCACGCGTTGATCATCTTGCAAGACATGTCCGTCTGCATACCAAAGTCAGTCATGCCTCTAGGCTTTCGGCCGTATGGGGTGGTACTAACGACTTGTCTGTAGGAGAAGCCTTACCTCTGTCAGACATGCAACAAGAGCTTTGCTAGAGCGTAAGTAACTTGTTTCCTCCCCGTGTGCTAAACACTGTCATGTTGTAGCTATAGAGATGCACAGTATCATTGAGAACATGGCAGCCTCCACTGAGAGTCATGGTTTGATGCACTCTCTGTGGACTGGCCTCCTGTCTGGGAATCCACTGTGCAATTCTATAGTGTACTATCCACTCTGACAAGAGAGTTGGAGTAACAGGCTTTGAGCATAAGAGGTGGTCGTCTCGCATGCGACGCAGAAGCTAACATGTATTAGCGATCTCCTGAAGCGACATGTGGCTGGCCACGAGGCTCGAGGAGAGCAATCAGCAAACACACCGGCACCCAATCGTCAAGGCCGTGTAAGCAAAGCATGCGAGGCCTGCGCCGAACTTCACATCCGATGTGACGAACAGAAGCCATGTACAAGATGCAACAAAAAGCAGATCACCTGTGTTTATCAGACCTCACCACCACCCCCGAGCAAGGAGGCGGTTGCTCGAGACCTTTTGGCCTTTGCGAGTGAATCGATTGTCATGCCAGACGATATGCCTAACATGAATCCCTCGATGGATCATAACAGTACTGGCCGCGACGACAGGGGTCTATCTGCTTCTTTCATGGAGCCCCCTAGGCCCTATCAGACTCCAATAGAGCAGCCCATGATCAACACAACAACAAATGACGAACAGACGCTAGATCCGTCGCTGACCCAACAGACTCCAGGTACGTATACAATCTCCCGATATGCATCCTGCTCCTACAATGATGGAGAGCGGTGTGTCAACTATAAATATGCACAAGTGTTTTCGAGCTCTGGGATATGGCCAAGGAGAGTGAATATCGTGTCGCTCTCCAGTAGATGCTATCCTGTTCTCCAATACTATTGTGCATTTTTATAGCTATACACATTGCATACCTTCGCCTGCGGAGAGAGGGTGGAGATAGCAAGAAACAACCCTAAGGGGTGTCCCAAATCCCATCTCATGTCGTCGAACCTCCATCACGATGCAAAGTCTTGTTCAACTTCGAATAGCCTCCATTGAGAGCTCGCGGAACCCAAGCCTCTCCATGGAATGCTCCAGATCTCGAACAGCACTCTGCAATGCGATGGTTGTTGAAATACACCATTCTTCGTGTGAGAAACATGCTAATCATACCCTTGAATTACAGGTCATGTATCAGTGCCTGCAAATGACCACGACGGAGGCTTTCTGCATGACTTCTTGCAGAGTATTATTGGCGGAGATCCATTCCCTCGACAAACCGCGCCAGGAGAGCACATACCAGGGACATGGACCCCACGGAACGTCTTCGACTTTGGTGCCAATACCGACCTTGAACTCAATGACCTGGACCTTGATTTCCTCGATGGCTACAACCATGAGATACCATTTGCCTCCTTTGTTGAGACCCCTGAAACGAACCGGTCTGTACCTGGCTCTACTAGTGAGCCTCCGTCAGCCCTTGGTGTCGAGTCGCTCCAGAAGTCTTCCACATGGCGTTTTCGTCCGGTAACCCAAGACCGTGGCATGAATGATCAGCAGAATATTTCTCTGCCGAGCGGCGATACCAGCAAACGACTACCTGTTCAACGGAGAGTGACATCCGAAATGCTCTCATATACCATGCGCGATCGTATCATGGCGCTGTTCATGTCCTCGTCGAACGTGGATACACTTCAGAAGACCATGCAGTCATTTCCGTCGCTCGAGCTGTTGGACAGCCTATTACAGTACTTTCTCTCATCGAAGACCGCAATATCGAACCGAATGATCCATCTGCCAACGTTTCGACCGAACAACGCGAGGCCAGAGCTGATAGCAGCAATGGTCGTAGGGGGCGCAACTCTAGCCCCTGACATCAGTCTGAGGAAGATGGGATTCGCGTTGATGGAAGTCGTCCGCGTTGGAGTGCCTCAAAATATTGAAAGAGACAATACACTCATTGGCGATGTCGAGTGTGTGACTTCGCTCGGCATAGGCTTGAGCTCTGGCTTGTGGAGCGGCAACTCACGCAAGATGGAAATTGCAGAGAGCTTCCTCCAGCCATATCTCACCATGTGCCGCCGTCGAGGCTGGTTCCGCAGATCCGCATACGAGACCATAGTCCCCTATGCCACCGATGTGGGCAAGGCGCTCGAAGACAAATGGCATGCCTGGGCCAAGCAGGAAATGCGAAAGAGACTGGTCTTTTACCTGTTCGAGTACGACACCCGCCAGTCGATCGCGCTGTTCACGAACCCACTTATCTCGTATGCAGAGCTCGGATTACCCCTGCCAGAAGCAGAGAAACTGTGGCTTGCAGCAACAGCAGAAAAATGGAAGCAAACATACATGTCTCTGGACGAACACAAACAGAGGGAGCCATCTCTCACTGATCTCCTGCAGGACGTTGAGCTCTTGGGCGAGGGACACGATATGTTTGACGAAACAACCGCAAGCCAGGCGCTGCTCAGTGCTGCCTGGCGGCTGATTTGGGAGTACCGGCAGATGTGCTCTATCAGCAGGGGTCATGCCAGCTCATGGAGCAATTCGAAGTTGCTGTTATCATCCCGCCTGACAGAGTTGACAAAGCTGCTCGATTGCGTCAAGATGAGCTCTCATGCCAACACCACCATGACTCTGTCTTTGGAACTGCTACATATGCATTTGCATATCTCTCTCGAGGAGATGCATCTCTTCGCCGGAGCCGAGGGGCACTCGGAAGCCAGGCGAGTGTTCCCCTTGTTACAGGAGTGGGCCAAGTCACCAAGCGCTCGACAAGGTGTCTATCATGCCGCTCAGATTGTGGCAGCCGCCAGAAAGATACATACAGGGTGTCTGCGCGACTTCCATGCCATTGTATTGTATCAGGCTGGCCTGGCTCTGTGGTCGTATGGCGTCATCTCGAACGCCGCACTTACGGAGTCTGCCCTCGATTTCCTGAGCAATGCATCTGCTAGACGTGGCGAAAGCATCACCATGCTCGATGAAGCCGACGGCAATGGCGCACAAAGGTTCATCAACCTGAATAAAGGACAAGCTGCCATCAAAAAGGCCGTTGGAGATCCGAGCGCCACACATGTTCTATTATCTGATCCTGCTGGAGTAATGGGTGTGCTTATGGACGTGTTCAAATTGAACGGAAGGCCATCGAGGTCAGCGCCACCATTGGTAGAGAACCTGCTCGAACTCATGGAAGGGCTTCGTCTTGCAGTTCTTGAGCCCAGCAACTGATGTGGCGCAAGTTACTGAAAGTTTGTCAAGTCATCGCTCTCTGCGGTGCCGTCCCTGTTTCAAACAACTTTATGCCTTTTTATAGCCAATTTTCAGCGTTACGATGAAGATGAGATGGTATATAGTATGTTACCTGGCCCCTGAGATGGGCTCTGGAATGTACAGAATCAGAATTAGCCTTGACCAAGTCAACTCTCTCCCTGGTGTGCACTCTGAACCACAAGCAATACTGTGAATCTCTATAGTCAAATTTCCAACTGTCTCTAGAGATGAAATGAGTGTATAAAGACGAAGATCAAAACATGACCAAGTCCAAGCATGACAAAATGTGGAAAAAACGATTCGAGACCATCAGAATCTCTCAGCCTCCAATTCGAACCCTTAACCTCTGACTCTGTGAATATATATTCAAGTGAGGTTGCTTTTGTTGCTGTAACCGGTTGAGTGGTGTAACGGCTTGTACACTCACGATTCGTGATAAAACACGTCCCTGCCTTGTACGTCTTAATTCATGCATCCCAAATGACCGGCATCTGGTGACTCAAATCAAGGAATTCCAAGGGTGGTGTTCCCATACGAGCTCAAGCTCTGGTTTTTTGCTGTTTTGATTCTTGCTTCCAATTGTTTTGCTGTTGATGATTGCTCGCTTGCTTCCAATGCAAGTGTCGCTTCAGAAAACGGCTCTTCCTCTGACTCAAGTCATCGTGTTCGCCTTCCCGTGCCCTCGCCTTGATTTTGGTCAAAGCACTCAAGCCGTTTCCTTGACATCCTTACCCATCTCAGCCACCCACACAACTCTATCTCTACCAAAGAACTCGACTTCTGGCTTCGGTAACTCGACCTCACCAGCAAACAATCCATACTGCAAGCACCTATCATCGGGACTGCTCGCCTCAATGATGCAAACTGGGCTTCCACACTCGGTACATAACGTTCTGGTCATGGGTTTGCCGCTCCCAGTATCTGGATCTGAGTAGGATTTGTGCGTTGAGCCAGTGAAGGAGACATGATCTTTAGGGACGATAAAGGCGTAGGAAGCTATGCCTCCAGAACGGCGTTTGCAGTTTGTGCAGTTGCAGCAGAGGGTTGAGAATGATGTGACGGGCTTGGAGGATACAGTGACCTGTTGTTGTCGTTAGAGGGATTCGAAGAAATGATATTGCATGTGCTGGTTCACCTGGACTTTTCCGCAGAGGCAGCGACCAGTCGTTTGAGTTGTCATGATTCTGTTAGTCGATATACTCAAAGGTGCTTGCTTTGAGAATGAGGAAGAACAATCGATCCTTGGTTATATGTCTGATGAGAGGACAAGGTGTCGACAGCTGGTCTAGCTTTCTGTACTTGTAAATAGAACAAGTCAAATGAGGAAATAACAATTGAAGATGAGGTCGAAGTGTTGTCGACTTCCACTTCGATATCACCACTACGTCACAGGGTCCTCCTGTGTGCATGTAAAGGGCAGCACCCTGGCTTAATGACAGCCTTCCACAAGAACATCAACATGGCTCCCAAAGTCTTTTACACCTGACGCATGCAACACCTGCCGCTCTCGGTACCCTATGCATCCCACGTCCTAGCGAGGTTCGAACTCCCTTCCGAATTCAGTAGTAACACGAACGGGCTGTCCCATGTCGGATCGACGGTAACCTGAAAAGCTCACCGCAATTACCACACACTCAATCCTGACTCATAGCCCCAAGACGAATATGTCGATATCACTTTCCTCTCTTTCTGCACACAACCACAAACTCCGTACATCAGAAAAGATGACTTTCCCTGCCATGAGGCCTACTCTATTATCGCTTCCCACGGAAATCCAACTCCTCATCTTCCACGCATTGTTCTCCGACGAAAAACAACGATCTCTACACCATCCAATACTGCAGGTCTCCAAAAGACTATACGACACATGCAGACCCATTGTGTTATCTCATCTCCGGTTATATATCGATGCTTGGCCCGACTGTGATGAGTATCCCGACAGCGACAAAGTCCTTATCAACTACACTTTCAAGCCGCCAGCGTGGCCAGAGCTGGACTATTGCTCGGAGGAGAAGGACTATTCTTGGCAAGGATTTGTCGCAAAGCCCGAGTTGGTCGCCCTTCTGCCTCATATAGGGAGTTTGATGTTTCATTGCGTTTTGGAGTGGAATGACTCTTGCTGTTATACGGAATACTGGGCGAATGTCAGGTGGAGATGTGGACGTGGGGAACCGAGAGTCGAGTCCAAGGCATATGGACTTGATTGTGGTACTGTTGGATATGTGCCAGAATATGCTCCTGGGCATGATGATGCATGGTTGAGTCGAGAGAGAGCGACGGCCGAGGTAGCTGAAGCTAGTGTGCTTTCTCTGGAAGTTTTGGAGAGGCTCGTTGGTGTCTTGACTGAAGAATACTGAACACATTTGTGGAATTCGGGCATGTGATTCGCCTTCCGAACTTAGCAATGATATATAGTTCTAGACCGTGGACCACCTGATACTGAGGGTCTCCTGGAGAGCGTATGCAGTTTCATCACGGCCACAATCACAGCACTACGATTCTAAACGGCCAACCAGTCTAGAAACAAGCGTTTGATCTTGTCTTCTGTGTCTTGGAGTCATCCAATTGATGTATCCGGAAAGAGAAGTACAAGAATTGACGACGCTTCATCTATGCATTGGCGCAACCAGCTTACATCAATATTGATGACATTTCCAGTCGCGACAACGACTATCGAGCTATGTGGAGAGTCTTCTTTGAGCCAATCAATGATGTGGAGAAAGGGAAGTCGGTTTACAACGAGCGCTGGAAAACTGATATACTGACCAAACTTTATGTTCTTTTCTCACAATGTAGTTATCCTAAGCGAATCTCCCTCTCACGCAATGCAGCCCTAAACTTCTCCTTGACGCTCTCATCTACATACTCGGCCTTTATCAACTCAGCAGCGAGCAGAACAGCATTGTCCCTCTCTTTCTCCTTCAGCCACTCTGGACGTGAATCTTTAGTCTCTTCACCATCCGTGACCTGCAACACTTGTCCACCCAATCGTGAGCTGAATAATGCAAACAACTCCTCATCCTCAGAGAAAGCATTGCCGACTTTGCTTGCACCATGAGGGAGGCGAGCAGCAAGGTTCAGACCGAGCCATGCCTCCGCTTGGATCGCGATGATACCAGGTTCAGCTGCATGTTTGATGCTGAAGATGAGTGGATCGAGGATGGACGGTGTGTTGACTGGTGTGTCGAACAATGCCTTTGTGGCTTCTTCCTCACCGCTCTCTATTTCTGACACTGTGGCCGAAGATGCTTGTAAAGTGCGGAAGAAACTGACGGCAAGTCTCGACAACTCTAGTTTGACTGATGTGGAGGTGGTGTTTTGATATGAGGTCAGAATCGTGGCAAGGAAGTCGCTGTTTGTGTCAGATAGTACTGCTATCAATCTCGATTTCATGTTTGCGAGCATCTGACGTGTGAGTGCAAGACCACCCATCTGGACTTGTTCTAATGAGATATCTGTGTAGAGATGTCTGGCTGATTGTAGGTATCCGGTATCTGCAAAGTAGCTTTCGCGGTTTTGCATTGGTGTTGCAAGATGGCGTAGTAGTCCTGAAGCCGCATTGAGGAAGGCAGAGTCGTTGGATCGACCAAGCTCGCCGAAAATGTCTTTGATGGGTACGTGAGGGGCCAGGGAGATTGCTGCGTCATCGGAGATGATGAGGTTTCCCAGGATCAGGCAAGCTGCTGGTGCAATAGGTGATCGTGAGGTAGGATCTGTCGATATGGGGATGGCTTGCGAGTACAGTGATCGTATAAAAGTGTCGGTCGTATCGTATTTTTCGTTGTAGAGCGGTAAGGCGGTCATGTCGGCCAATCCCTGTGATAGTACGAGCTGGAACTGCAGATATTGCTTTTCGTCGTAGTCTTCTTCGGCTTCTGCTTCGCGGTCGCTGAGCATTCTGTGTTCGGTACGTTTGAGCAGTTTCCAGACATATTCGATTTGCTTGTGCTCCACGAGAGCATGAACAAAGTTCTTGTCCAGAAGATGAGCAGCGACTAGCGTCAAGGCATCGAGGAAAGCTGTTGCATCGACCTCGGCAAGAGGCAGTCTCAGCAACCGCGGTGCGTTTACTTCGAAGTCTGGGTAGTCGGCTGATGGTTTTAATTTTTGCTTGTGTTCCACGATCATACACGTAAGATCCAAAGCCAGACTCCAGACAACGTCCTCGGTAGAAAGTCGTGTGTCAAGACAATAGACCAGAGATTGATGGATATTTTGCAGGAAACACTCTTCTTGAGAAGGAGCTAGAAAAATCAACACCTTGAGACCTGCCTTGATCGGTCGCTAGACTTACTGTAATCAGTGCACAGATTGAACAGGACTTTGATAGTGGTGTCCGCCAACATTGTGGCTTCAGCAGATGTTGAAGTGGATGTCAAGAATGAGTTCAGAGTCTTCAAATATGTTGGATCCGCAATTATCTCAGATCTACGAGTGTCTTTGCAATAGGAACAGACTAATCAGCATTGTTACTTTCATACTCTTGTGTCCTCCTCTTACCGTTGTCAGCGATCATGTTGCCGATACAGCGAAGCAAGTTTTTCCATAGCGTTGGATCGGAAGAATCTTGCTCGCTGCTCACAGCAAGACCAGAGAACAAGGAAAGTAATTGCTGGAACGAAACATGTTGCATGCGTGGTCTCAGGACAGGGTCGGCGCTAGAATCGGCAAGAATCTGAAGTGCTTTTGCAATGTTGCTCAAGCTGGGACGCTCATCAGCATCCAACACAGACTGAGCCCACTCGAATTCAGACATGATTCCAGCTCCTGAATTTGATGAGACACAAAAGAAGGTATATTCAGAGATCAAAAGAGAAGAGGTGATTTATCTGAAATTGGGAGTGACAAACCAACGCCAAGACCAAACCAGGGCGCGCATTGGACCCCGGACTTTCAGGTGATCGAGGGAGCTTGTCGAGAAAGAGCGACAACAGCAACGTTGACTTTCCCCTTCTTCGAGTCTATACAAACGCACAGACAGCCAAAATGACAAGGGCCACGCAAACCATCTCCATCTTCCTTCTCATCTCCTCCGTATGTTCACAACTCCAGTTGATCGCGTGCAGATGACTGATTATCGTACAGCTCTACCTGGCCCTCTTCCTTGGCTTGATCCCCTTGCCAGCAAAGATTCAGGAGGACCTCATTCCCTACGTATGCCTTGTCCAATTATAACCACACTATCACGGCCAGCAAAGTCCTGACTATCCCTCCAGCTTCCCTTCTGGGCCCTCATCTCCTTCGGCGCATACCTCCTGGGCAAGCTCGGCTACAATGTCATGACCTTCCACGACGTCCCAGAGGCTCACAAGGAGCTCATGGCCGAGATCGAGATTGCTCGTGCAGATTTGAAGAAGATGGGCGTCGAAGTCGACTAGATACCACGACCGATACGGGCTTCAGTCAGGCGTCGTTGGGCGTAATAGCAGGTGCCAATGTCACAGGGAATCAAAAGGGCGTTACAAAGGAGAAAAGTCAATGTACACATACTCGTTCGCCGAGGCTTAGGTTGTTCTATCAAACATGCCTACAAACTTCAACCTGCTCGCAAGCTCGCCAACCTCTTGCTTCGGGGTCTCTCCACCTCGCAAATAGGACAGTCATGGTCGTTCTCTGGATGTCCTCCAATCTCACGTTGCCAGTCCACCTCTTTCTGTTTTGCCAGCTGCTCACGCCCGGCAGCCCAGTATGTCTTGTGGTCTGGTGGGCTGGCGTCCATGATAGTACTGAGACCTCCGTACTTGATGTGTCCGCTTTGTTCGTCAATGACAGCATGCGACCTAGGATATCTCTCCCATCTTTGTTTAGCCAGAACAATCGAGTCCCGCGTGCAAGAGAGCTGAGGGTCAACTAGCGGCCATTCTTCGCCTATGCGGTGGCGTACAAGCTCGAGACTATCCTTATGTGATGGTACAGATCGATCGTACGTAGAACTTGCACCACTAGGCACGCTGGAACCGGCATGTTTCAACGCTGGCTTGAGGTGAGGCGATACTCGGGCGCTTTGCGTTGGAGACTGCGGCTCACTTCGAGCCATCGCGGCCGGCGTTAGAAGGGGCGATGAGCCATCTGAACGACTGTGTTTGGCTGAATGTCCTCCATGTCCCTTCTTTGGGGTGTCGCTTGTTGCACGGGTGTTGGGTGGCACAGCTGGAACCTCATCGGGGCTGGATAAGGGCTCCGTGCTTCGCATGTTGCTGTGTTTAACGTTGGCTTTCCTCGAGCGTGTCATGGTAGAGAGCTTCCTTCTGACTGCTTCCAAGGCGAATTCACCTCTAGATCCCGACGAGCTTCTCGTGTTTCCACCTGAGCTGGATGCATCGCTTGGCGGACCCGACCTTTCATTAGCGCTGGCTGTGACTATGTCGTCCCATGCTGTTGAATACGCGCTGTAGCCAGACACCGAGTTTCCAGTCTGGCTTCGAGACAATCGCGAGATGTCCCCGAGTTGCTCGCCATCATCATTGTTGTCAACAGGTGTCGTGTAAAAGTCGAAACGTATGGGGCTGCCAGCGACGTGTGCTTTGATGATTGGACTATGAGCTGGCTTGGAGTAGAGCCCTGATGCCGATGATGTGCGGTAGAACTTGGCCGATGTTGGTCTTTCCTGAGGGATTGTCGAAGCACCTGAGATTGAATGTGATTTGGCATGTCTCAACGAGTAGATGGGGTCCTTCGCATTATCTGCGTCGTCATTCTCGTCTTGAGATACCTGCGGGAGGTCTTCGGTTGGGGTAGAGTCATCATTGTAGGTCACCATTTCCACATCCATGTCGTAAAAGTCTTGATCCTCTTCATGGCTGTTGAGGGAAACCTCATCCAGATCTTCGCTCGCTTTGGAAGGCTCTTCCTCGGGTTCCTCGAACGAGATCAGATCAGGTTGTTTCTCTTCAGCGTCTGTTTCTCTCGGAAAATTTAATTCCCGATCCAATTGGGTCGTCGATGGAATTCGGAAGCCAGGAGGAGCCGTATTGGACCTTCGTGGAGCAACGTCCTCAGGAGAAGGCTCGATGAAATGTATCTTCCTCTTGGTCCGGGGCGTCGTTGGAGCGCTTGGTGAGCTGACGAATCTCTGCAATTCATCCCATTCGCCTATCATATTCAGTCCACATCCACACCTTGCAAGAGTCCGAACTTACCACCGTCTTCCGGCTTGTCCTCTTCAACAGGTGGCCGAGGTCCGATGTCGAAAGTGGTAGCAGGTGCGGTCGTGACACTGTCTCTTCTTGATCTGCGGTATGTAGTCATGACAGACAACGGCTCCTTGGCCGATAGATGGGGTCTTAGGGCGGAGAAAGCAAGAGGCTGCAATCGGTGTAGTAGAGGTATGGTGAAAGGACTTTGATAGAATGGCGATCAAGGTGAATGAGCGACTGAGTATAGGATAGCGATAGAAAAGGGAAGAGGGAAGGGCTATGAGTCGAGTTAAGTAGAGGCGTCGATGGACATGCGTAGGTATCAGGGGAGTTAGTTGGAAATTGTAGGCCCCGTACATTCGACAGGTATGCACTTATCCATAGTCGCACCTAGCTTTTTCTCACCATTGTGCTACTTCGAGAAACATCTCCCCAAACGGAAAGAGCAGAACTGCTTCCGGGTCACAACTTTCTCTCTACACACCGACACATCGCCTCTGCTTCAAATATTTTCGTCTGTCGACGCCGCATCGTGGTGGCTTGATGTTGCGCGACACCATACGAGAAGACCATCAGATATTCGTGCTTCTCCTTCGGCTCCGTCAACTCTGCGGCGTTCGTACAGAGATGGATGTCTCATGTTCGTATGGTATCGCTTGCGGTCAAGAGTTGACAAAAAGGTTTGAGAGAGGGCGGAGAAATGGAGAGAGCTGCCCCTCCATTGCATCATCCGAGGCCCGTTCCTGACTGCCATCAGCATCATACTTTGTAAACAGTGGGCATCAAGAACGATTTAATTCCAGCCCTTGTCTCCTCGACCTTTCTCTTCTGATCTTCGAGCATACTGACAATGGGTGGTGAAACCAAGACTATCTTGGCCTTTGACGCCTATGGCACACTTCTCTCGACCGAGTCCATTGCTAAGAAACTCGCTTCACACTTTGGACAAGAAAAGGCCCAGACGATTGCAACGACATGGCGCAAGTACCAATTAGAATACACCTGGCGTTTGAACAGCATGAGTATGCAGTCTATCAAGCCCTAACCCCGTGGTTCCACTAACGCAACCTCACAGATCAATACGAGGACTTTAGCAAAGTTACACTGCGCTCGTTACGGCATGCATTGGCTGAGTCTTCCGTCTCGCTGGAGCAGAAGGACATTGATGATCTGATGAAGGCTTACGACTCGCTTTCCATCTTCCCCGACGTGGCTCCCGCCCTCGAGGCTATTGCGAAACGCAGTGATTTCTACCCTGTGGTCTTCTCGAATGGTACCAACACAATGGTTTCAAATTCGGTCAACAAGTCACCGGATCTTTCGAAGCACGCATCTACTTTCAAGGATATCGTTGTTGTCGAGGAGCCCAAACGATTCAAACCTACACCAGAGTCATACGCTCACCTGGCCAAAGCCGTTGGCAAGGATCCCAACAGCAAAGAGGATATGGCGAGCATGTGGTTGATCAGTGGCAATCCATTCGACATCACAGGTGCTCGCGCGGTTGGAATGCAGGCCTGTTGGGTGGACAGGGCAGGCAATGGATGGCAGGATGCGATGATTGAGGGTGATCTTGGAAAACCAACAGCTATTGTCAAGAGTCTGGAAGAGGTACCCAGCGCTGTCGGCGGAGTTTTGCCAGTGCAGTGAGAAGTGCTGGTATTGATCTACAGAATCATGAACGCAAAGGTTGGATTACGCTCCATCAAAGTCGCAGTGGTTTAGTGGTAAAATTCGTGCTTGCCATGCACGAGCCCCGTGTTCGATTCACGGCTGCGACATCGTTTTGCCAATAGGCTCAAGAGTTGATATACTTTTTGCCAAAATAATATGTTACTCTCCTCCAACAGTATACAGCGAGGGGTACACTATAAAAATGCACAAAGGTTTTCAGAAAACGACAGTGGCCAAGGAGAGCATCTGAGATATTGGCTCTCAGTGGACACTGCCTAGTTTCTTGATACCACTGTGCATTTTTATAGCTACTCACGTTCCATCTCAGCACACGGAGGAGGATGAGCCCGTCTCAACCCTTTGCTCCTCCTTGGTGGAGCCCATGGTTAGACTACCCTCATGCATCTCCCAGCCCGTGGTGGGAGTGGTAGACAGCCATCAAAATGCACAATTCAATTCAAACTTCAAGAAGTTCCACTGAGACATTCTCTGCATGCAGCATTTGACTGCTAACTTTCAGCATATCAAACTTGCTGCATCGCGGATTGGTAAGAAGGTCCAACGCGCTGCAGAAGCAGCCCAGTAGCAGATGACCGTCGTGAAGAACATCGGCAATGGTTGTAAGAGCAGACACACAGCTAGAGCAGATGACAAGCTACTTTGGAAGAGCAACTTCAAAGTTGTCAAAGCAGACAAGCCTGAACGCAGGATTGTGACAGCAGATAGATTATCATGGCAGCAGATGGCAAAAACAGAACAGCAGATGGCGAAAGCAGAACAGCAGATGGCAAAAACAGTGCCAAGCTGGCAATAGCCATAACAAACCACGAGCAGATGTTGTTGATCGTAGCGCACCTTCCGTGGAAAGAAGCGCAGTTGCAGAATTTTCTGTCTCATCCAAATATTTCCTTGATCCTCATTGAGTCTGAAGATTTCGGGGTAAGCAGACGAATGTCAATCTATTCCCTTTTTCCCCCCTCGCTCGCAACAGAGAACAGCACGGCGTTGGTGAATAAAGGGAAATCAGTTTATGTAATTTTGGCAAAGAGGGTCAAGGGGAGGACTGGTTTTTATACCTCGAGCGCAGCGCTCGCCAAGGATTGCGCCAAGGACGATGACTGCGGGTCAGCAAATTCCAGTCGGGAGTCGAGTGAAGGTCAGCCCAAAGCAGTCGCTTGGAGTAATTTTGCTTCGTCAATACCATAACAGAACTTTTGTCGCGACTTCTCTCGCAACTTACACAATAAAGGAAGTCTACCAGGAACTCCGGAATCTACACCGCAAGGTCAACCAAAAAACACCCACAAACCCACAACTTTCACGACTGCAATCATGTCTACTAGAGGTAGAGGCGGCAAGTTCATGAAGCCCAAGCGAGGTGGTGAGTTAAAGTTGGCTTCCTGTTGATATGCAACACGACTGACTCGGTTTCACAGGCGGCAAGCACTTCAGCAGAGATCTCCGTCCCATCGACGCCGAGGGCGCTGAGAAGAGCATGTGGGCATCAGACTCGGACAAGTCGTCTTCCGAGGAGGAATCATCTTCAGGGGAGGAGTCGGGTGAGGAGGAGGCACCCAAGCCCGCCGAGCAGGAAATGACCCGCGAGCAAAGACGCGAGGCAGCCAAGGCACGCAAGGCCGCAGCCATCGCAAAGAAGAAGGGACCCGTCCAGGTCGGCGACATGCCCTCAGGAAGCGAGTCGGAATCATCAGACGAGGACGACGACATGCCCGCCAACCCCAACCACACCGTCAAGGCCGCAAAGATGGCCGCAAAGCCCGTAGTCGCTGGATCCGAGGATGAGGCACCCAAGAAGAAGCCCACCAAGCCCACCGACATGTCGCAACTGTCCAGAAGAGAGCGCGAGGCACTGCAAGCCGTGCAGGCCAAGCAGAGATACGAAAAGTTGCACGCCGAGGGCAAGACGGAGCAGGCCAGAAACGACATGGAGAGACTGCAACTGGTCAGACAACGCAGAGAGGAAGAGTCGGCACGCAAGGCAGCCGAGAAGGCCGAGAAGGAAGAGCACGAGAAGGAAAAGGCCGATCAGCTCGCAAGAATGGAGAGACAGAGAGCAGCCGCTGCGGCCAAGAAGAACCGCGGCAACAAGAAGAAGTAAAGGGCATCTATTTGCTTTCATGACTTGATGAGCCAGAAGCGGAGCAGGATACCAGGACGTTTTTCGGAGTTATGTGCATAGCATTTGGTAGCTTTCGACACGATCGCTCCTTTGGCATGATACTCGATTTCTTTCTCTCGTGCTCAAGTTGGAGTTTAGTTGTCTCGTGTCCATGTGATTGTCTGATGATGCATATCGAATACGGAGTTAAGAGCGAAATAGACGGAGCGAGATTCGGGGGAGTCGACGCCCGAAGTTGCATGTGCTCCAAGAAGTTTTCTGGACAGCGTCACCAACTCCATACAACCTGTAGAGGCAAACATACACAGGATGCGCAGGTCCAAGCTATTGAGGGCAAGAATGCATAACCGTATATACGAGAAATCAGACTGACTGTGACACACAGACGTCCTCGAGCCAAAGCCTCTGCAGCTTCTGCGCTGGTCGCATCAATCCTCACGCCCTCCAAACGAGTATAACCCGTAGCAATGGATTCCATTCGACTGCCACACGGAATCAGGATCCCAATGACCCTTTCTCCTCGTTCGAAATCCCCGACGCCGCCACGGAAGCCCAAAAGGTCCTGCAAGCGGCGAAACGCCAGAGGGAAGAACAAGAGGCTGCTCGTCGTAAGCAGCAGGAAGAAATGAGCGACAAGCTCGCTGCTCGGAGGATGTTTGGAAGAAAGGGTCCGCAGGCACAACAGGCTCAGCCAAAACAATCGCAGCAGCCACAACAGCCGAAACAGCAATCGCAACAGCCCCGACCGCAGAAAGTCATATCGGCAGACCAGAGACAGCAGCAGAGGCATCAGAAGCCAAATCAGCACACCCAGAGACCGACGCCTGCCTCAGCTCGCGCTATCGCCTCAGCGCGAGCAGTGGACACGGCCGCCAACCGCCCCTTGAATCGCGTTCAGACCGCTCAGCGCGACCAGCGTGATGGACGCAACAGTGATGAAGCAAGGATCGGACGCTCGCACAACCATTCTCTGGAGGACCTTGAGCTGGAAAAGGATACCATGCCTAGTTTGGATAAACTAGCAACGGAGCAGATGACGAGGAACAACAAGCCTGCTCCGGATTCAACGTCAAAACCTGCACCGAGGCCCCACTTCAAGTCCGAGTCGAATACTCCTTCGAAGCCTGCAGTAAAACCTCCGTCCTGGATGTCCGTCACTGCAGCTCCCCAGCCAACTGCTCATGCACCAAGTTCCGTTCCAACATCACAACCCTCTGAGGACCCCTTCGCAGAACCGTCGCAACCTTCGGAGGATTACGAAGATATCTTTTCGGCTGATCTGGAGCAGGCAAGGAAGGCAATCGAACCAGTTCCCGCTCCGCCACTCAAGATACGATATGCGCCTCACAAGTCGGTATTTGAGGTACCAAAACTTCTCAAAAACCCCGAAACCAGCGTAGACAATGCTCGTAGAATATGGCAGGAAGAAAGCATGATGCGTCAGTCCGCATCAGAGATATCAGCCGAGGCCGGTGGGCTATCGCAAGAGGAGGAGAGGATGCTCGAAGCATTGTTGGCTCGCAAGAACAAGTCGCCGACCTTCGCGTCATCCTCAATGGATTCTTTGTTTGGAGAGCAAGAACAACAGACAAGACGTGCACTTGTTGAAGAATCGAGGATGCGCGTCCAGCAAGAGCAGGCCAAGAAGATTGAGGAAGAACGTTATCGTGGAACCGGTCTCTCTACTACTATGATCAGCAGCCGCGATGAGCCAGACGAGACACCGTTCGAGAACGCTCAGAACTGGAGCATCCTGAAATCGAGAAGACAGTCTTCCACGCAGCAGAACGACCAACCACAATCGAGACAACCAGAGCAGGAGAGCAACAATGGAGGCAACGCAAGATTCGCACCCATATCTGCAGGAGACATCGATGCGAGATTCGAAGAGTACAGACAAAGGCGACCGAAATTCGGCGGTTTCAACATCGAATCTCTAAATGTTGAGAGTAGACCGGCCGATCGTCTCCGCCCTGGTATGACTTGTGTCAGATGTAATCAGCCAGGCCACGGTTTCCGCAACTGCCCCAATCCACCCAAGCCTGGTTGGGTTGAAAGAGCTCCAGGTCAGAAGCCTGTTCGCGGTGAGCGACCTGACCGCAACGCAGCAAGAACAGACAGAGACGAACGACGACCCAGAGAACCAAGGGAAATCAGGAGCGCTGGAAGGGACATGACCGCTGCATATGGCTCTTCGACAACCGAAGAAGCCTCAGCAGAAGCTCAAGAACTGGGTCCTGCTGAAATCGAAGCAGCCAGAAGACTGGCAGAGCGCAATGCTCGTAGAGCATCTCGTTTCGTTGAGGAAGATGATGAGGCTGATGCGCCCAAAGCTGCACCTGTTAAGGGACGCCGCAGTCGCTTCGATGACAAGGTAGACGACGCAGAGGACGATGACAAGCCTCGCAGAGGACGCCGCAGCCGATTCGACGATGACGATGATGTAGAAGGCAATTACGGTGCCATGCGCAACAACCGCGATGAACGTAAGAAAGCCCGTCAAGCAAAGAAGGACAAGGCAGCAAAGGAGGCTGCACGTCAAGCTGCCAGACAAGCAAGACGTGCAGAAGCCATGACTCCCATCAACCTACCCGAGTTCGTCAGCGTATCGAAGCTTGCACAATTGACGAACGTCACCTACCAAGAAATGGCCGAGAAGATGGAGGAACTCGGCTTCGAAAACACATCGCACGACCACATTCTTGGTGCTGAAGAAGCAGGTTTGATTGCTATGGAATACAACTTTGATCCTACCCTTGGTGCGCAGGAAGAAGCAGAGGCCGAGGAGCGTGACATCAAGGCGCTGCCTGAGCCTGCACCTGAAGATAAAGAGTTCTTGCCTGTCAGACCTCCTGTTGTTGCCATCATGGGACACGTCGATCACGGAAAGACGACCATCCTCGACTATCTTCGCAAGTCTTCGATCGCAGCTTCCGAGCACGGAGGTATTACACAACACATTGGTGCTTTCAGCGTTGCTCTTTCCAGCGGCAAGACCATCACTTTCCTCGATACACCTGGCCACGCAGCTTTCCTCGAGATGCGCAAGCGTGGAGCCACCGTGACCGATATCATCATTCTGGTTGTTGCAGCCGACGACTCGGTCAAGCCGCAGACCATCGAAGCCATCAAGCACGCTCAGTCCGCACATGTACCCATCATCGTTGCCGTCAACAAGATCGACAAGGAAGAAGCCAACGTCGACCGTGTCAAGCAAGATCTGGCACGTCACGGAGTGGAAATTGAAGACTTTGGTGGCGACACTCAAGTCGTGCCCGTCAGTGGTAAGACTGGCCAAGGCATCGACGAGCTCGAGGATGCAGCAGTCACTCTGTCCGAGATTCTGGACCACCGCGCCGACACCGAGGGTCAAGTCGAGGGCTGGGTCATCGAAGCCACAACCAAGCCCCAAGGCCGTGTAGCTACTGTACTTGTCCGTCGTGGTACCTTGAAGCCCGGAACCATCATCGTAGCAGGCAAGACCTGGGCTCGCGTCCGCAGTCTCCGCAACGAAGCAGGAGTCACCCAGATGTCTGCCGGCCCCGGTACCCCCATCGAAGTAGACGGCTGGCGCGACCAACCCGACGCAGGCGACGAAGTCCTCCAAGCGCCCAACGAACAAAAAGCCGCCGATGTCGTCTCCTTCCGCGACGAAAAGGAAGAACGCATCCGCATGGCCGAAGACATGGAAAAAATCAACATTCAACGTCGCGAACAGCAAGTTCAACGCGACTTGACCAAGGAAGCCGCCGCCGCCGAAAAAGCAGCCGAGAAAGCAGCAAGAGCAGGAGGTACAGAAGTGGAGGCGCCGGTAAGCCGTAAAGTTGCTCTCGACGCCGATGAGAACGAGACTCCTGGTCATCAAACCGTGCCTTTTATCATCAAGGCCGATGTCAGTGGTAGTGTGGAAGCTGTATCTGCTTACCTGCTCCAAATGACCAACCCTCTGTGTTCGCCAAAACTGCTGCGCGCTTCTGTAGGCCCAGTCTCTGAATTCGACATTGAGCACGCCGACGCAGCAGGTGGCCATATCATTTCCTTCAACTTGCCTCACGATCCCGATAGCGCTGGCCGAGCCGAACGCAAGGGCATCAAGATTCTCGAGCAAAACGTCATTTACCGCATCGTCGACGACGTGCGCGCCGTCCTCGAAGAAAAACTGCCGCCCCAAAAGATCCAAAAGGTCACCGGTGAAGCCGAAGTAGCCATGAGTTTCGAGATTGGCGTTGGCGGACGCAAGAAGATGAAGATTGCTGGTTTGAAAGTCAGAAACGGTGT
>JALPCE010000242.1:0-36764 GCA_026538705.1 Aureobasidium sp. GC_Fusr_1 | reverse complement strand
CCTACACCACGAAAGACATGTTTCGAAAGGAAAATCCTGACATGATGGGTTTTCTCGGATGTAGTCGCCCTCAGAATTCGATCGGAACAACAAGGTTCATATTTGAAATACTCCCTTGGCTAGCGCGGTCTCCTTCCACGTAGCCCCTTGTCGACCAGTCCGCATTCGCCCACTTCTCCAGACTATCTTTCCAGTCTAACTGCGAGCATGGTCACCCTAAGCCCTTTCGGTCACGATATGTCGCGACATGAAGCCTGAAGTGGGAAAGCTTGATCCCTACAGATCCCAGTCCCAGTCTCCCAGCCGTACTGCGATTCACGATGCCTAGTTTGCATGTCTCGTTGTTGGTGCTTTTCCAAGATCTTGCTCGGATTTCGCCTGGTTATTGCTATATGTGAATTTTACGGAGATGTCAGGAGTCTCAGGATGTGAGACCCTTTTGTGACAGATATCCCGTTGATTCAGGTCTACATACCGCCATCAACAGCAGATTCATGGGCACACCGTCTCAGACTGCTAAAATCCACTGTCTGGGACCATATCCAGACTGCTGGAATTGCTGTTGACGCACTCATCAAATACGGACAAGAATAGTAGCTACAGTGCGTCAAGTCGTAGGTTGCGCTGCACTGCACAGTTGCTTGAGTGTTCATGGCAATTTCGTCGAGTATACCCGGAGCATGCGTACGTGCTCTTGATCAACGCGTTCTTGCAAAATGCCGGAGGCCTTTGGATAGTGCTGCTGCATGATCAAACTGGCGTCAAGTATGCAGGATGCTGCATATCTGGGACACACGAGCCATTCCTCATTCAATACAGCCTTATGCATGGATTCTCAAATTGTTTTGCACCAGATGAAACACAGGCGACTCCGAGATCCATGGTCTATCGCGCTGAAGGCGGTGTCGCCGACCCTGCTGACATTGGGATGGCCGTGTAACAGATAACGTCCATCATGAGGTTGCGCAATATTGCCGGCGTTGAGCGTGGTCTGGCTCAGACGTTGTCGGCCCGCTTCCAAGCCTTGGTGGCAGTAGGGTCAAAGAGCATGATCACTCCATTTCGTGTACGACACCGTGCTCAGAGACCGTTTCTTTTGCGATGATCATTTGCTCATCTGTCTGACAGTTGGCAGATATGGAGCCTTGATTAGGATCAGTCCAGATGGCTTTACGTCCGTAAGAAGAAGAGACCAGATCGCCATGTTCGTATCAGTGAGCATGACGATACCTACTCGGAGTAGTTGAAGGTCTACGCAAGTAGAACCTTTTCTGTCTCAGATTCATGCAGCATCGCAATTAGAAGCACATGGCACTGTGTCACGACATGATGTTGGACGTCTTACAACGGGCAGTTACCATCGTGTTGGAGCTGAATGCGCGTCGGTCTTTGGGCCATGCATCGTCGCAGTTCCGTACATCTACTGCTTTAGGACGCACCTCCAGGCCCTAGGTCTGCTTCTTTTTCCTAAGATCGATAACCCAATGGGACAAGGTGGGTCGTATAATGGCATCACGCCGTATCCCACAATTGTTCAGTTTTAATATAAGATGCCGACCCACGGTCTTGGACATGGAAATACAATCTGCATACGGACGTAGTGCCAGGACTGCTTGGAACATTCTATTATTTCCAAGACGCGCGAGCATGGGGCGTGCAGCTTCATGGGTCCCTGCAAGTTGCTAGAGGTGCAGCCACGAGCAGAAGGATTCCAGGATCAATGCTAAGCGGTCTATTCCTCTAACCTTGCGCTTTCATGCGGAAGAGCACACCTACCATTGCGGCTAGTCGCGCTGTAGCCGCGACGAATTGGAAGTCCGAGTACATCTCTCTGTTACTCTTTTCGAAGATGGATACGAAAGGGTGTGTGGCTTGTTGATCCCTGGTCTGGGATGGCGGCATTTTGACTGCAAGCGCTTATGGAACTGCGAACATGCTGCGCTCAATCTGAATCGTGTTGTGCCTTGCGTCGCTGGTCAGCCTCATATCGTGCTCCAGAGGGGTCGTGGGGATGCCCGTTGGAGCACAAAACGGCCTACCACTTCAGAGATAAGGTGACCGTTCTTCCCGTCCGATGACAACGGCACGGAGAAATCTTGTCAGCCTCCACGACATCCGTGACATCTGTTCCATCTAACTTAACCTCAACATCACTATCACACAGTGCTTGCACAAGGATTCGACTCTACATTTGCCTGCTTGCAAGGTTGTTTTTTTGCAGATTCTGCGGCGTCCACGGTTTCCCGACAACTTAGTCGCATGCAGCAGAAATCAAATACTTGGGAGACCCACGGACCGTGCGCTTTGCCGATCATTTGTCTCCTCTCCATGATTGTGATGTCTCCACAACAGGGAAAGAGCAATTGTGCTGTTCATGCTGACTCTTGCACTGATGCAGCCCTACAATCTGCAAAATTGGAGCGGTTCCCGCAGTCCTCTTGTATATTTTGCTTTCCGTCATGCAACGAACGACTCTGTGAGATGGCATCGGTTGGCCAATGTGCACTGAGATCACAACTTTGACTTTGGAGGAGCTCGACCATCGACGCGCCCAACGCGCGATGCAAGAACAAACAATGCTTCGTCGTGGATACTTTGACTGGGCGCCACCGCCTCCTCTCACACATACTTGCACACATGACGGGTCGGATAGTCTGACCCGGCGCAGAAGAATCACATCACACGATTGGCAAGAAACTTGTTTGAGACCTAGGGACAGGAAACAGTCAGCAACGGCCCAATCTCATGCTTGACAAGCCACTGAAGTCTGTGACCAGAGGCTGATGTCTGTTATACGACCCAATACGGCTTTGTTGGAGTGATGACCCTGCTCGTATTTTGGCCAGAGCCCTGTACACCAACCATCTTACTATTATTCCTTGGTCAAGTGCAAGAGACTGATGGTCTGTACAGTAGCGAACCTTCCTTGCTCCTTTTTTGCATCGGGTTATGTGTCTTGTTGACAAACACTTGAAAATCAAATCCCGCTATCTCATGCACGTACGACATCCCAAACACACTACTGCACAGCATAGTACTCAGCTGGACTGGCGTCCACATACCAACCAAGACCTCAATTTAGTATCTTGGATCGAGCTTCAACAACGACGAAGAAGCCGGAGACCAAATTTAGGTCTCTTTTGTAATCGAAGCTCTTACCTGACCGCCATCCAACTCGTCGTCGAGCTGGAGAATCTATATCGAGGCTCAACCGGGCGGCAAATTCATGCCCGAAGAAACGATGGTGCAGTCACAGCATGTTCTCGCACTCTCTTTTCGTCTCCACATTCATGTCACTGGTCCGACTACTCAGCTCAGATCTTTTTGTGTACTTTGGTACGTTCTCAAGAATGATGCATATGTGACAGGTCAAAATATCATGCCAGATATTACCCGATCTATGTAGGCAAAACTTGCTCTTTGACTCGATGAGATCGAAGGTACACAGTTAGGTACATCCCGTACCGCTTGAGGTAACACCAAAGCACATGTTTGAACCAATGATGAGTGAACGTCACTCCGCAACCACCTTCTGTCAAAGTCTTCCAAAACCCTACACCACATCACGTCGCATGCATATATGACTGAGCAGACCGTCTCTAAGCCTTTCAAACAACCCAGACGTAAGCAGTGATATCATTGATCCTGCCAGACCACACGAATACTTTTGACCATATATTCATCCAACCCATCACAGCGGACAAGGATCTGCTGTTCTCAACCATGCAAGCACCATATCTCTGATTTCTACAAACCGGTCCAAACTCTGCAATGGAACAGGATTAAACGCATAAGGACAATAAGCGATCTGGCAACGACGACATCATCAAGTCCTGACCTCGTTCATCATCGACCTGATCATCACATAGCAACACACCGGTGATCAACATGGATAGTGGTAAGAACCCATCCGAGTAGCACATCGTCAAATGACCCATGAGAAGCCCTGGATACGAGACCAGATGTAAAGGTCCACACCGCTGGCAAGACAACACGAGATCTGCAATATTCTGGACTCTATAGACAATATTGTATGAAGATCTATACCTCTGAGTATCAGACACAACCATAAACGTCAGATGACTCAAGGGACAGCATTCTGTGTGCCTGGACAACACATGGGATGCAAATATCCATCTTTTCCTGACATGCCAATACCTTACGTTTGGCTTTCGATATGAGCAAGACATGTGCCGGCGTCTTCCGCGCTGCCCTTGTATACAGACCCTGTGAGTTGAGTTTAATATGCAGGGCGAACCGGTACAACAAGCTTAACTCTCAATTGAAGTCTCATAACATCCATTTAAGTCATAAGACATCTTGATCTCCACACAACCATGGAAATAAAACCATCGCGGAAGGTAATGTTGAATCGGATTGACGAAAGCAAAAATGGGAAGTGGACGATCTTGAGAAAAACCCACCGCTATCTATTCTTATCAACTCATCGTCATTTCGTACGAACGGTCGAGAACCTCGCAAGAACGTCTTTGAAGGGGAGGTAGATCTACAGCGTTTCTATCGTTTGTCGCAGAGGCAAATCTCGTTGTCGTTGTCGTTTCGATACCACAAAACTCTAAACAAGAACGTTTGGGATTATACAGAATATCATAAAGCGGCCAAGCTTTCACGACAATTTCTTTTGTGGCGAATTAATGCCAAATATTTCCAAATGTCTACTCTGATTCTTTGCAAATCGGGCTTCTCAAAAATACTTTAGAGATCTATCCAAAAAGTTTAGTGGAACAGTAACCAGAGATTCAAATCCTAAAACATAGACACCGGATCGAGCTCCCAGCAAAGAACGCCCGTGCTTTCAATCCAAGACATATCCTACACCATGTGATGTCCTTGAAAATACAGACAGAGTTGTAGCAAGTGCCTGATGATCTAGACGCGCAAAACCTCCAAATCCATTGCCCTCGAAAGATAACCTTTAGATGCTTCAGCCACGCTAGTCGCCGGTATAGATGCCCCAGTGAATGCTTTGTTGAGTTTGAAGCAAACCACGGAGGTAGCTCCAAGAATTAAAGACTCTCCGCGGAGGAAACACCCATCAAGAACTATATTATGCCGAATGACAAAGGATCAAGAAGCTAAAAGTTCTCTCCGTGGAAAACAATCACATCAAGAACTACATTATGCCGAATTGCAAAGATATGAAATTGATCAGAAAGGCAAAGGACCAAAGACTGAGACTTCCAGAAACACTCGTCCTTACAGGTAATTACCGCAGTCGAGTGGACGTTGGCACAAAAGATAGCAGGCACTGTAGGACGTACGGAGAGACATTCCTCGTCCGCCGAAGTTACGGTTCTACGACGATTACACATCACAAATTGCGCATGCGAGGAATGCGAGGGAGTTGGAAACAATTTTTAAAGCGCAAACTCACCAACCAAGTGTTACACACATGACAGATTATCGTTCGTACAAGTCGGAGAGACGTGATCCGGATGATCTCTGCACACTGTCGGGGAGATGGAAGGATGGAAGAGACTTGCAGCTCAAGGCACAAGAGGGCCAATCGGGACGGCAAGCACAGAATACTCACGCCATACATCAATGCTTTGAGGAAAGAGCTATGGTGATTCGGAGACAGAAAGGCCCTTCGACGCGGCACCAGGATGAAAGATGAAGAGGGACGAATAGATCAAAGCTTCTCGGAGGAGAAGCAGGTGCAAAGTATTCATTAAGACAAACTCCAAGATAGGACATGACCCTTATGCAACGCCAGCGCTCCACGCAACAAACAAACATCAAAGAAAGCAGTTAAGAAAATCGAATTATATCCCTCATCCTCAGGCATCACACTTCCTGCACACGATGACCTCCACGAGGGACATCTTTCAACCAGATATCGCCTCCTTCGCCGTTGACCCAGCGTCTCCATGCTTCATCGTATGCGTCTTCGAGATCTCGTGTCCATCGTGCTGTATCAAACAGAGCCGATGTCCATCTCGAGTCAGTCAGAACCTTGCGAAGCTCGACTAGTCTACCTGTGCCTTTGCCGACATCAGATCCCGATTTCGGATATGCAAGTCCTTTGCCGAGTCGAACGGCCATTTCTTCGTACTCGGCATCTGAAGATGCGATCAAATCTTTCTCAGCGGCCTCGCGAACATCAACAGGTGTTTTGGGCAGTGCTCCTTTGAGAATTGAGGCTGCCATGCGACTGCACATTTTGTACTCGTAGCGCGGTAATGTAAGCAGAGGCGTGCCACTCCACAAACAATCGGCAGCCGTGGTATGCGCATTGCACTCTGGAGTGTCCAGAAACAGATCGCAAACTCTAGCGCGGCTGATATGCAGATGTTTGGGTGCAACATCTGTAAAAATGATCCGAGCGGCCACAGCAGGGCCCGCCCATGCCTCAGCAGTGCGTTTGAGATGCATCTCGCCCACGTCAGGAAATCGCAGCAACCAGAGAATGCTATTGGGGACCTGAGAAAGTATCCGAAGCCAGGTGCGGAAGGTGGTCGGTTCGATCTTGTAGAGTTGGTTGAAGTTGCCAAAGATAACCATGTCATCGGCAAGCGTAGGGAAGATCTCCTTTCTCATCGTCCAGCGTCGAGATTGCTCTTCTTCCCAGGTCAACCTTCGTTCTTCAGAGTCTGGCGCACTCTGCCGATGATCGCAGCAAAAGAAAGTGTCTCGGCAGTACACAAGATTTTCAGCATATACCCAGTCTCCCTCTTCGCTTCCCGCTTCACGTATCAAGCGGTCTTCGACATCAAGATTTCGCCGCCACGGACGAAGTGTAGACGGTGGTACAGCAGTATCATCAGCAAGAAGATAGTCGCACCACTCAGCCCCAAGAGTGCCCGCAAATCCCATGAAAGACATTTGTATCGGAGCAGGGCGCGCGGCAAAGACTTCATTGCGAGCACCTCTGGTATATCCATTGAGGTTCACGAGAATGTGGATGCCATCTGATATGATCTGGTTGACCAGGCGATCTGTGGTCCAACTGCTAACATCGTAGAAGTTGGGAGATTCCTCCTCGATCTTGCGACGATATGGTGAACTGTCCGAGACCGTCGTAGCATAACAAAACGCTTCGACTCGTCGCTGATCATGCAAGCCAAAGATAGATTGCATTAGATGAGCCAGTGGGTGATTGTTAAAATCTGATGATATGTAGCCAACCTTTAGTTGCGGAGAAGGTGGCGCTGGGGGAGGATAGACATCAGCAGGCAGCCAAGGCATGCGAAGCGTTAGAGCCGAGATGCGGTATCCGTTACGTTCCGAGATCAGGCGAACCTGCTTAGCTGAGACCGGACAGGTGAAGGTGTGGAAAGGCAATACCGTGGGTGCATTCGGCACGTTGAGGTTGACAGGAAGCTGGGGTCTGCGATAAGGAGACCTCTGAGTCTTCCGTACGTACTTATCCTGGTACCAGTGCCAGCCAATACGCCTCGTCAGACGCTCAACAAGTTTGATAAGACGTGCGCCTTCCCACTTCTGACCAGACCAGCTCGCTATGATCTGGCGTAGACCTTGTCCGTCTCTTACAAGCCCCTGCGTATCACCATCGAAAGTGGTGGTCTGCTGGACCAAAGAGTCAATGAGATCTGGCGTCAGTATGCCCCGGCCCCAGCTTTCACCTTCTGTCAGCTGTTTCTCAACGATCTCAACGACGCGATTGAGCCAGCCCGAGTTAGAGGGATTTGACAGCGATGAGCTCAAAAGCATGCCATTTTTATCCACATGCCATCGATCCCTCTTTCCATCATCGGCAGCGATACCTCCTCTTGCCTGCCACGAACAGACGGAATTGAGTGCATTAGCAAGGCCACATACAGCTTCAGCGAAATCATGGTTGGCGTCGACGGCTCGTTTATAATACTCAATAGCTTCCGCAATCTTCCCCTTGTCTTTGACAGCATTCGCGAGGTTCGCTAATGCTATATCAAATTTGCCGTCGCATTGAATGGCTCTCCTGTACATTTCGACAGCAGCGTCAAGCTGGCCAATGTCCTTGAGAAGACTTCCGAGATTTGTATAGAGATGAGCGTGCCTTGAATCAAGCATTAGACCATGATTGTAGTACGCTAAAGCGAGCGCAACACCGCTTCCAGGATGCACACCAGGTATGTCCTGCTTGAAGGCATGAGGGCTGTGGAAGGTTAGTGCTGGTTGAACGGACTGCTGGATACTAGCCAGAAGAATGCCAACGTTGTTGGCAGTTGACGGACTGGGTTGCAATGACAAGGAAAGATAGTACAATGCAAGGATCTCCCGCACACCAGATACCATCGGTTTACCGCCAGCACCTTGGATATTTTTGCCCATGCCGTCTTGGAATATCTTGGCAAGCGAGAGGAGAGAATTGCTCGCTATTGCTACAGCAGCGCTCTTAGCAGGGCTAGAAGGCGAAGCGGGCATATTGCGCAAGCCTGCCAATTCTCCATGCGGCGAGAAGCATAGACGAGCCGTGTTTGCAGCCTGTTCAGGGTAGAGAAGCACAGGGTCGGCAGGCCCAATGTTCGAAAGATTCACTGTGGAGATGACAGATAGAATGTGTTTCACAAGCTGTGGGATGCCTGAGAACACGCGGCCAGTGGCGATAAGGACCGCATCTTCGAAAGCTTTGGCTGCACCATTGTTGTCGCCCAGAGTATAGAGCATGTTACCTTTCGCGTGCACCAGTGCAAGCATACGACCATTATCAGCACCTGGAATAGCATAGCCACTTGAACCAAACCCAGGCTCCCTAGGACTCGAAGGCTCGCGCGAGAAGTCACCATCCAGTTCAAAGTCGTAAACTGCTGGGTCGGAAACCTCAGAAGTACATGGTGAGCGACTTGCGTTAGATGACATCTCACTTTGATGGTCCGCAGTCTTGTGTGACTCGTGAGCTTTCGGAATCCGTAGAGAGCATTCGATGAACTCGATGACTTTGATGGCCTCTTTTCCACGCGAAGTGCTGCAAAGCAGGCCTACTAGGTGCTCGACTGCTTCGAAATAATTGGGTGCGAATTTCACGACCTTCATCCAGTACTCCTCGGCCTCTTTCTTCCGCTCAAGGGCTACTAACGTTGCAGCGAGGTTCGACATGGCTTCGATGTGCCTTGGCTCAAGAGCCAGGACCTTTAGGTAGAATTCCTCGGCCTTTTGATAACGATCGAGTCCGTATGCAATACATCCAGAAAGGTGTATGCCATCAGTCCATTGCCACGATGTTTCATTACAGAATCTCGCAATCAAAGCTAGGGCATTCGCCGCTCGTGCTGGTGGCGATGTGTCATGCATGGGTGGAAGGATAGCACCAGGAGAAGGTAGTGGCGTTGGAGAGGACATGGAATGTGAAGTCTGTCCATACGGGTAAGCATTGCCATAAAGTGTTGATGAGATGTTGCTTTGAGCAGAATGAGAGCCCATCGAGCCAGTAGCATTTGTTGACGAAAGAGCGCCAGAGAATTTTGGAGGTTTTGGGTAAAACCTGGGACCAGGAGACGCAACTTGATACGGTGATTTATACTGCCGGCTCGTCTTTCGTACTTGCTGGATATACACAAGAAGCTCGCGGTAAGTCTGGAGTGCCCAATTGAATGCTTGTTCACGTTGTTGCGCATTCGCAGGCGAGGGGCCGAAACCAGAGACGAAATCAGGCGGTTGTGGAATACTGTGGATACCTGCAAACGAAGGATACACCACAGGCACACCGCTGTCATATGCAGACCATGTGTGAGCCGAGGACGGGTAAGATAGTCCAGGTCCAGGAGCGTTCCATGGATTCACGAACCCGTGTATTGAGTAGTGGCCGTTGTGCTGTGGGTAGAAGCGAGGGTCTCTGACTGCGGCAGGACGATACGGAACATATGTGCCATCGTTCCAGTAAGGGCCATAAAGCCCATGACCATCGATGCCGGACGCAGTAGGACCAAGGTACTGAAAAGAAGGCTGCATGACACTCGGGACAGATTGACCGTAAAAATGATGCGGCATTGGATTCAGATATCGAGGTAGTGAGATGGCTTGCTGGTTGACTAGAGAGTCCATATGAGCCATTTGGGGTGCCTGGCAGTAAGGGCGCATACTATCTTGTCGGTGGAGCAGCATGTGCTTGGTGGGTTGTGTTCCATGGTTGTTACTTTCATATGCACCGTTGAGGGTTCCATTGGGTGTCTTCCTCCGCAAAGTGTTCTCAGAGGACATTGGCCGTGGCGTCGAGCCACCGTACGGACTTCTGAGAGGTTGTGCGAACTGAGCAGTCTGGGAGCGAGAAGAGAAGTAATCATCGCGATATTGATGGTGGTTATGGTAGTCAAATGTTGAGGATGTTGGGGGCCGAGGTCGCGGCGACATGGCGACGTCCATGTTCAGGACAGGAGAGGATTGTGGTTATGTTCAACAGCACAGTGTGCCTCGAGAGGCTTTCACCGGAGTGCACCTCTGCCTATGCCTTTGCGAAATGTATTCGAGTTAAGGCACGACATTGCCATTCATGTACGCCGATGAAGAGAGAGGCTCTTGACCAACAACAACTCTTGTAGCAGCGCGACAATTACTCAGAGCGACATACGACACGCAGATGCAAGAGAAGGACGTTCCAAGAGTGTGGAGGGCGGGAGAAAGCGTGAGGTAAACCGTGGATGCAAGGGTTGGACAGGCGGTGTTCGAGACAGGAACTCGGGGCTGGCAGAGCGGATTCAAGAGAATCAGAATAGAGGAAAAGGGGAATGATCCCCAGATGAGGACAACTGCAGATTATGTATGCGGGCAAGCGACGGGGCCCATGTAACGGAGACGTGTGACTGGATCCGGGAAGGAGTGCAGATATGTCACGCAAGATATAGATGGACGGGCGAGGAATGCCTGCTGCCCAGAGGCCTGTCAGTCAGCCAGATGTGTCCGCGGCGCTTGCTTGCCTGCTGGAGACTGGCAACGAGAAAAGGAGAAGAGCAAGTGAGAGTGCTTCTAACAGGCCAGCAATCTTTGTCCAAAAACGCACGAAGTGCTCGGCAGGGAGCGGGCATGCGCAATTCTTAGATACGGAGTCTTTGTATGGAGCGACACGAATCAGTGATCGGCGTAGGATGCCGCGCCAGTCAACCATTAAACGGCCCGCGCTCTCTACAGTATCAATGCTCCGAGGACAGGACCTGCAAACCGTGGACCGTCACAGGTTTCGAGCATGCTGATTCCTATTGCCCGAGTCGTGTTCTGATCTGCCTCCTTGCGACAAGCTGGCCTGTTTCGAGCCAAACTTGCTCGTTCTGTCAGCGCCGGAGAAGGATTGGGGTGGCCCAGATAGCGTGCCCTGCTTTGTTAAACTGAGGTTGATAGACGAGACTAGAGCCTTTGTGGCTTGCATGATCACGCATGATCCCTGACTTGGGTGGAATTCGCGTCGTGCAGACGGGTCATACCAACACAAGCATCTACGCATTCTGAGGACAGCGTCTGAATACTCGATGTTCAAGCGACTGGCGATCCGACAACTGCTGGTCCAGCACCACCAGCCGCTATTAGGGATTACAGGGAGATTATTGAGACACAAGGAGCAGCTTCTTCGTACGTAGCCGTGCAGCGGCGTGTACTTGAGGCGCAGGGTGCAGGCAACTGCTGTTACGCACTGCAGATCACTGCACGGTGATTGAGACAAGTATGACTGCATAACTTTGATTGTGCTATGCTAGAATGTGTGTACAAGCGAAGAGATGTTGACCTTAAACATGGACCAGTATGCCCACGCTCCGAAGAGGAGACATCCCGGTGAGTAGTAGGACAAGATACGTCTTGTTTGCACCAAAATAGGGCTAAACCACGGCAAATATGGGTAGAGTCCAGAGTGTTGGCAAACTGAGTGTTGAGTAAGGGGAGTTTGAGAGGAGAAAGGAAAATCAGAGGCACGAGGCACCATGTGAAAAAGGTAGAAAAATCGTTGGGTATCATCACTGAAGAAAAAGCGCAAAACTTTTGAGCGCATAAGAAGTTCCGTTAGAGTGCTACATAGTAGACATTTACTCCTCAGGGACTGCAGATGTTGTTAGCATGATGCCGAGGTAGAAGGTGACAGATCCAAAACTCACTCTCAATCTCGCCGGACTCAATGTCGTCGGAGATGTCCTTGGGGCTGCGGCCATCGACCTGGCAGCCGGTGGAGAAGGCAGTTCCGAGGATCTCCTTGACGGTACCCTTGAGGTCCTTGGCCATGGACTTGAAGCGCATGGTGCGGGCAATGTTGATGATCTCGTCGAGAGGAACGGACTTGGTGTGCTTGATGTTCTTCTCCTTCTTGCGGTCACGTGGGGGCTCCTTGAGGGCCTTGATGACGAGCGAAGAGGCGGAGGGGACAACCGAGACGGCGGCTTGACGGTTTTGGATGGTGAGCTTCACGGTGACGCGAAGACCCTTCCAGTCGCCAGTGGCCTTGGCGATATCTTCACCGACCTTCTTGGGCGAGAGACCGAGGGGACCAATCTTGGGGGCGAGGGCTGACGAGGCACCGACTTCACCACCGGTGGCACGAAGGTGGATCACCTTGATCTCGTTGGGGTCCATCTTGGGAGCTACAAATCGTTTACATCAGCCAGGCGCTCTTGCAGCTGCCAATCCAAAAGGACGATACTTACGCATGGCTAGTACGTAAGGTAGTCGGTCTCTTTTGGGAAAATTGAAGGGGGCCCTGAGGGTATGTTGTCGTCGTATGATCGTCGCAAAGAAAGAAAGAAAGAAAGAAGAGAGAAGTCTGCGCCGAACTTTGAGAGAAAATTCAAAGGTGCGCCAAGCGAGGAAGCTGCGGCTGTAACCGAAGAGGCAGTCGCCAGTCGTGGTCGTGGCGCACAGACAGCGGGAGTGAGTCGAAGCTTCTCCGGGAAAGCGTCTCAGGTTTGGTGACTGCCTTTTGATGACACGGAGTCACTGCCAAAGAGGACAACGCGCGAGTTTGCGACTTCGTACTTGACGCTTTCTTGATTCTCTTTTCTTCACTCATCTCATCGCATACTGAGTGAACAGCACACTTCATATCAACGAACATCCGACCACTCTTCCAACATGTCGGAAGCACCTCAGTCACCGCCGCAACAGCAGCAGCAGCCGCCTCAGCAGGAGGGCCAACCACAGATCAACTTGATGCCTGCAGGACTCCAGCCCGGCCAGCAACCCACCCCCGAACAGATCCAAGCCATGCAGCGTCAACTGGCCATCGAGGCGCAAAAGAACGGCATGACAGTCCCGCAATACGTCGAGCAACTCAAAGCTCAGGCTATGCGCCAACACATGCAGCAGCAGCAAATGCGCCAGCAGCAGATGCAGCAACAGCAACAGCAGCAACAACAGCCCATCACCCCCGGTCCTCCCAAACCCGAGGCCATCGCCGTTGCCAACTTTCTCCAAAGCCAGGACCTCAAGGTCCGCACTTGCGTCTTCCAGGAGAAGCGCAAGGATATGTTCAAAGGTGAGCCGAGACTGTCCCTCGCTACTTTCTACATACTCTAACATACATCCTCAGTCAAGCGTGCAATCCGTGCTCTCGAATCACCCGCCTACGAAAAGGCTCGCGCAAAGAACCCCCTCCTACCTGCCGTCACCGATCGCGCAAGTGCCGAAAACACATTCAAGCTGCTCCCTCTATCTTTGCTTGCCCTCCGTGTGTCGAAAATCGAACAGCCAGCCGAGCAGCAAAAGAAGAAGCGCGTCAAGGGTCTCTGGACCGTCAAGGTTGAGCAGCAACAAGAGGCACGCGACGAGTTCCACTACGTCTGGCTGTATGAGGGTGCTCAGTGGAAGACCAAGCTCTATGCCGTCGGTGCTCTCGCCCTGATTCTCGCCATCGTCTTTTTCCCCGTCTGGCCCTACAAGTTGCGCATCGGTGTGTGGTACCTCTCGATGGCATGTCTGGGACTGCTGGGCCTTTTCTTCGCAATGGCCATCTTCAGACTGATCCTGTTCCTCGCCACCATGTTCACGGTACCTCCTGGTCTCTGGCTTTACCCCAACCTTTTCGAGGACGTAGGCTTCTTCGATTCGTTCCGCCCAGTGTGGGGCTGGCAGGAGACTGCAGATGACAAGAAAGTAAAGAAGGAACAGAAGAAGGCAAAGAGAGAGGCTAAACGTTTGGCAAAGACGGGTGGTGAAAAGCTTGCCGAAATGGGCGAGAGGGTGCAAGAAATCTTGGACGATGGCCATGGTCATGACGGACATGTACACAAGGAGGACATCTCAGGACCCATCATGCAGCCTACTGCCGAGGGTACGAGTACTTCTGGAGCACAGGCTACAGAGGGCCAGGCTAAGCAGCGCATCATGGCTGCCAGCGTTGAGGAGGCTGAGGACGAGTAGAGATGATAGTGAGATGTGCCATTTTTTGAGGCCTAAAAGCAGCGTGTACTTAGTTAGTCTATGTTGAACCAAAGACTGACTTGAACTTTTGATCTGCTTTTTTGACTTCTACAATAGTGTGATGTTGTAAAGTGTTTTCCTTGTGGGTGTCTGTCACATGTGAAAGACCCTGGTGGTTGAGGCTTGGTATGGAAATCGTCATTCTGAATTCTTCCGCCCTCCTCTTTACTCTTTAGGCAGCCACTGCGAATCAGCATCCTCACACAACTCACACTCTTACAATTCCACGCTTCGTCTTGACCTTGACTCCACATCAACATCACTTTCGACTGCGCACTCTCACCTACAGTAGCGCGTCAAAGCCGTCAAGACCTCGTCTCTCAAATCAAAACATCCATCTCTCCATCAACCAAACGCACACCCTCAACCCACCCACCCACTCGCAACCATGGGCTCCGTCGTCCTCCCCCATCTCTCCAGCGGCTGGCACGTCGACCAAGCCATCATGTCGGAAGAAGACCGCCTGGTCGTCATCCGTTTCGGCCGCGATTGGGATAAAGACTGCATGCGCCAAGACGAAGTCCTCTACCGCATCGCCGACCGCGTAAAGAATTTCGCCGTCGTCTACGTGTGCGACCTCGATCAAGTGCCCGACTTCAATCAAATGTACGAGCTCTACGACCCCATGACCATCATGTTCTTCTTTCGCAACAAGCACATGATGTGTGATTTTGGAACCGGTAATAACAATAAGCTCAACTGGGTGTTGGAAGACAAACAGGAGTTGATTGATATCATCGAGACGATTTACCGGGGTGCGAAGAAGGGTAGGGGTTTGGTGGTTAGTCCCAAGGATTACTCAACTAGGTACCGCTACTAGAGAGGGGAGGCGACACGAACTCTCCACGGCGAGCACTCTTCTGCACCTCTGTGCAGACTGATCCTCGAGAGATTTGCAAAGCTTGTCTCTCGAACTCTACACCACTCCTACCAGCGTCAAGATCACTTTCTCGCCGAACCTCTATTAGCAATCTTAAAGACACGACATGCCGAGAAAAGCGTGCGAAGAATGAGAACGAGCAAGAAGGAAGCTGCTATTTGACAGCCCACAAAAGAACCCGTCACTAGACATGAGCATCGCAAAACTCTCCACGACGCTCCAACGAGCATCACAGGAGGAGCACAATCGGTGCGAAGAATCCAAAGAAAGAGAACATACAGTTATGATAACGAAACTAAAATCCAATTTGACCTCTCAAGCAATGAAGCGTTTCAGTCTACATACAGATTACAAGGACATACAAAGTTGTGCAACGGCGATAACTCGTTTGGATAAAAATAGGAAAAGGGGGGTATCTTCTTCAATCTCACTGCGACACACAACCTAGTAATCGAAGCGCTCGGGGAGCACGACAGGCGCCATAAGTGTCCAACCAAACATGCCGTAGCATACCCATGAGCTGACAATCTTGACCCAAGACGCCCAGTACGTGCGTCCCACGGGCACGAAATCGCCCTTTTCGATCAGTGAGTCGCCGCCAACGTTTTGTGTCAGCAACGTCGCAACCCATGCTGTGGACAGCAGGAAGATGATGTGGAACAAGGTGTAGTTGTACTGAGTGGCGTTCTTCTCGTCGTCGCGAGGATGGGCGCCAGGGTACTCGTCGTCATCGCTGTCGTCGTCCGAGTCATCCAGAGCCGAGGCGGGCAGAGAGCCAGATTCTACAGCTGCGCGGAGGGCTTCGGCACGCAACTCGCGACGAGACGAGGGCTGTGTGGCGACGAGACCGTGCTCGTGGTCGCCCTCGCCAACTTGGTGGTAGCCGCCGGGTTTGCCAGTGCCCATGGCCAGGCCGTAAGTAGCAGCACGAGTAGTGGTATAGGCTACGGTCAGGAAAGTGAGGATGGCTCCCATGATGACGGTTGTTCTGCGAGCACCACGAGCGCGGACCAGGGGATTACATTGATGGTCATCAGGCTCCATGGCAACGGCAGACAAAGTCAGGTAGGTGCAGTAAACACAGACGAGGGCTGCTTGGGCAAGACCGGCGCGGGGGTTCGACTCCTGAATCATGGGGTGAACACTGATGACTGAGACGATCAACAGGCAGATCAGGTTGACAGTGATGGCAGCCTGGTTCATGGAACATCCGGAGCCGGCAAAGAAGATGTACATGATGATTGTCATGACGATAGACCCAAGATACATGGTCAAAGTAGAACCGATCAGGAGCGACTTCCAGAACTGGGAGTCGGTGCTCTCGACCTTCTCGAGACAGTACTCGGCCCAACTATGGGCCAGGTCGACCAGGAGAACGAGTCCAAGGAGCAAGAACAGGACAGCACCGACGAGAGCGACATAGTTGCCCCAGACGATGAAGAAGCCGTCAGGAATCAAGAAGGAAATGACGATGAGAGCAATCCAAGCGATCAATTTGGGACCCCAGAAGCCGTTCTGAATGGCGGATCTCTTGTCGCGTGTGTTCTGAACGCCGATGAGCAGCAGAGCCATGATTGCGTGGAAGAAGCCGAGCGCAAAGTTGATGCGGTGGACGGCGGTGAAGCCATAGCAGGCCTTGCCGTTGCAAGAGATGGTGGCGAAGTCGAGCAGGACATGTTGGAGTTTCTTGACGGCCCAGTCGGTGAGCATGATCCAGGACAGAAGCGAGTTGAGCAGCAAAATGACGGCGTAGGCGATACGAGTGGCCATGCTGTTGTTGCACTTGCCGGCAGCGCTGCACACGGCCGAGCAGGTCGCTGCTCCACAGCAGCTGGCGGCGAAGGTCATGAGCTGTATACCATGTTAGCTGAGAAGGTGGCGCGACTTTCTAAAGTCTTACCGAACCCACAGAGGGGATGGCCAAGAGTGGCAGCGACAATAGGGCTCCCATGGCGACTCTTTCAGAGTTGAAGGTGTGTTTAGCGAGCAGTAGTAGGCTCGCCCGTAAAGTGTTCGAGGAGAGTGGGTCGTCTTTGCGATGGTGCCTGAATGCTGCATCTGGGGGAGGTTTGCAACCGTTTCGGCACTCGGCCACGCCCACGGCCACGCCCACGGCCATGACGCGTAGTTTGCTCTTTCCTCTTTGGGAGCTGAGATAGGCGTGCCTGCCTCCTCCGTCCATCCCTGAGGACCTGAAGTCGTGCTCAATCTCGAGTCCGTCGTCTTTCCACTCCTCTGTCTCTTCTGTTTCGTCCACCATCTCTCCAGCCACTAATCGACCCAGCAACCAACTCCGACCCTGCACCGAATCCCCCGTTATCTCCCTCCTCTGGCCTCGGCGTATGCTTTGATAGTATCGCATTGTTCTTCCCCTACACTTCTTATCGTCCGACGATATGCAAGATCGCGACGAGAATGCGCACTACAAGTCGCGCATCATCTCCGTTATCGCTGCTACCGGTATAGCTCTTGCTTGGTATGTTTGCTACTACAACCATCTCCTTGGACCATCGTCTTGACGAGTATTCTTATCTGACTATCAACAGTGGAACAAACGTTAGTACGCGACTTCGAAGCCTCTCCTCCCATCCTAACCCGTCCACCAGTACGCATATTCAGCATGGGCTCCTCAATATGCCGAGCGCATGAAACTATCCGCTACACAAAGCAATCTGATCGTGAGAAACTGCCCTGGAGTCATAGCAAGAGCTGCAACTGAGCGATACTAGGGTAGCGCTGGAAATATTGGCATGTACGCCTCGGGCATCCCTTTTGGCATCTTGATCGACACAAAAGGCCCTAGATGGGCTATCCTTATCGGTGCCTTTTCGCTGGCATGCGGCTACTTCCCCCTTTACTCGGCCTATCAGAAAGGTCCCGGATCTATGAGCTTCCCGGCTCTCTGCTTCTTTGGATTTCTGACTGGCATGGGAAGTTGCTGTGCCTTTGCCGGTTCCATCAAGGTCTCCGCAACGAATTGGCCTCATCACAGAGGAACTGCCACCGCTTTCCCCCTGAGTGGCTTCGGTCTGAGCGCATTCGTCTTTACTCTGATTGGCAGTTTTGCCTTCCCCAATGATACCGGGGACTACCTACTGATGCTGGCCATTGGTACTTTTGTCATGGTATTCGTGGGGAGCTTCTTCATGAGATTGTTGCCTCCGTCTTCTCCTTATCAAGCTGTACCTACTGAGGATGAGAGTCGACCTCCACGCATTAGGAAAAACTCGCACGACCTTCAGTCAGCACGTCACAGCAGAGATGGAAGCAGATCAAGTGTCCCGGGTGAACCCAGTAAGTTCTCAATTTCCCTTCTCCTCTTCTTCTAGCTCCTTCCCTGCCTGCTTTATCTCGCGCAATACCGTGAGACGACACCAAGCTCATCTCTCCAGGCACACAAAATGCCCCACCAGATGAGACTTCACCGCTTGTTTCCCGGGCAGAGGAATCCTCTGCGGATGAGGCTCAGACATCCCAAAACCAAGGCTCACACAAGAAAGATATTACAGGATGGGCGCTCGCAAAGAGCCCCTCGTTTTGGAATTTATTCATACTACTCGGCCTGTTATGTGGTGTTGGTCTTATGACTATCAAGTATGTGTCTCTCTGCCTTGACCTTGTATAACGTAGCTGACATCTTCTTAGCAACATCGGAAACAACGTGAGAAAGGCTTTGACTGAATTAACTGGATCAAACACTGACAAGTTCTCTAGGCCAAGACGCTCTGGCACCACTATGACGAGAATGCAAGTCACGACTTCATCCAGTCTCGTCAATTGATGCATGTTGGTATTCTCTCGATCGGTTCCTTCGTTGGCAGACTATCTTCCGGCATTGGATCGGACTTCGTGGTCAAACGCCTCCACTCGTCACGTTACTGGTCACTCGTCGCCTCGTCTCTGATATTCACCATTGCCCAAGTTTTTGGACTCACGATCGAGAACCCCACTCACTTGTACCTATTGTCAAGTGTCACCGGACTTGGATACGGTGCCTTGTTCGGCGTGTTCCCGGCTCTTGTTGCTGATGCTTTTGGCGCTACAGGGCTCGGCATCAATTGGGGTGCCATGACAATGTCGCCAGTCATCTCGGGCAACATCTTCAACACAGCGTACGGCGCCATTCTTGATAGCCATTCGGGCTCAGCAGACGGTCATCACCGCATTTGCAACGATGGAAAGTCTTGCTACTCTCAAGCGTATACCATTACCCTTGTCGCCAGTATCATGGGCATTGCCTGGAGTATGTGGTGTGTGCGCTGCGACACACAGGAGAAGAAGGCACAAAGGAAGCTGTACGAGGATCATTCACCTTAGGAACGTCACATGCCAGCAATCTTCAGCCTTGTGTTATCTCATAGCGTTATTTCTGCCATCTTCAGACATGAAGTGCGATTTACAATAGATTTCTTGGACTCGAATGGACTCAAATAGATGCTATGCACAGCCACATTGAAATCTCATCGAGTATCATGGAACGAGTACTTTGAGTTTGCCTCCCCGCATCCAGCCGAAAGTGTGGCGCTTAGCTTGACTCGTTACCTATGTAGCTGCCTATTCGCCATGGACTCCTTCTTCTCATTCCACTTTCTTCGACTTTTTGATATCAACCCTGTGATTTTGTGTCGTCCTTTGTTCTAGGGGCTCGGTTTTGTGAATTCCGTAATTTCTTAGGCAGGACTCACTCGGAGTCGGTCGTGTCTCGCCACCTCGACGGCGCACCGCCCATCATGCCTGCACCACTAGCCAAGGGTATGTGATTTTTATTATGTGTTTTCGTTGTGTTGTTTCTTTTGTACTTTTCCTTTTTGTTTTTTACAGCTATCTTATCATCCTTTCCGATTGTTTGTGCTTGTTCGATACAGCATCTTCGTCCTTGCACTATGCTTCCGTCAGCAACGCTCCCGTCTGACAGGACTCACAGGAATCTTGATTTCTCTTTCCATACTTGCCGCTGTCGGAATTGCAGTATACGAGAATCCCCAAGTTAAGGAATGGGTAGAAGACCAACGACGCAAGATAGCCGAGTTTCTCAGCACCTTTGGAGATCAGCTCGACCCGCAATCACGACGAGAGGCAGAAGCATTTGCCTACGAGGGACGTTTACCTACCCAAAATCGCGAAGAAGCTGCAGGAACAGCGGATGCTCTCGCTAGAGCTACTGGAAGAGAGACGACGGACGACTCGATTAGCAGACGAAACAGGACAAGCCATACGCCGCAGAGTCCTGATGAAGCCGAGGAGAGAAGACGGCTGGGCAGAGAGTATCTGGCCAAACGAAACCAAGAAATGCTGGACCTGAAGGAGAAGCAAAAGATGAGGAGGAGCACGTCGGGGCTGTCGGAGAAAGCACCCCCATCACCGACATTTGATCAGCTCGTAAATGTCGACGGGTCTTTGAAGTCAGACGAGAAGAACACACAAGAAGAGGGTGAAGAGTTCAACGAGAAGACTCTGGAGCTCCCGTCGGTGCCAACGGATGAGCCAAAGTCTCTCCGACGTATACCTATTCAAGAGACCGCTACAGCCTTCAGTACTGGCTCTCGCTACGCAAATCCCTTCGGTGACGAGTTCGAACTCTCGGGTACACTGGATTCGCGCTCACCGACACCAAAGCCTCCCGTACCCCCCAAGATTGCCATCGAAAATACCAGCATGCTTCGTAGACTGTCCGTCGCACAGAAAGAGCCCTCGGTCAGGGAAACCCCTGTCTTCGATGGAGGAGAAGACATACTTGCCGACCTCAGCTACGAAGAACAACTGGTCCGCGCCATGTCAATCAGTCTGGCTGAGAGTGAAGAGGCTGCCCGCAAAGCTCGCGCCTTGGAGCAAGAGCAACGCGACATGGACTTTGCTGATGCCGTCGCTGCCAGTCTGGTCGATTACGAGAAAATGAGGCTAAATGAGACGCAAGAGGAGAAGCAGAACGACGAGCTCATCAACCTCACACCCGACCCTCCCGTCTCCGTACCCACTTATGAGTACACTGACGAGGAGCTCTACACCGTCTCGCCTAGGGTCCAACCCCGTGCTATCGTCCCAGTGACGATCCCCGGACCTATCGCCATCCCAGCTTACGACCCTGTCCACGAAGCCGCCGCCGTCTCTTCCCCCCAACAACAACCACAACCACAAACACCACTTCACGCGCACACACCCACTACCGCCACCTTCTCATCTCCCGAGTTCGAGCGCGACGCCATTTCCCTGTCCTCCGCTTCCTCCAGCATTGACGACTTTGCCTCTGCTCCTGGCAGCGTGGCAGCCAGCGAGATGAGTCTTATCGACTTTGGCGAGGTGGAAAGCGTGGACAGTGGTGATGAGAGCGAGCCAGACGGTGTCTTGACACCCGGCAGTTGGACTGATGTAGGCAGTGATGTTGGAAGCGAGGACCACGAGCACCATAGGCTTGCTTGATATGTTCCTGTTGTCAGCTAGCACATGGCTATATTCCTATCCCTATTTCTATTCCTGTTCTTCCAAGTACGGCTTACTTTTTGTTTTACATGGTCTTGGTTTGGCGGATTGCCTGCGTTTGCACTTTCTTTGCCATGGGTGTTTGGATGGCTCGTTGTTTCTTCCTTGTTTTCATCTCTTGTTTTTTTTTTGCACTACTCGTATTGAATCAAACAGTGGAATATACAAAGAATGCGACATGCTTCCCCTACTTGCGACCTCTCTTTTGCTGCTCGTCACACTCGTCATCTTTGCAATGCCTTGTGACGCTCTTTTACTCCTATTCTTCACCTTGAGTGAATTTTTTTCATCTTTTTTTTTCCCCCCCTTATTTTCTCACATCTTCTTGTACTTTTTTTCTTCCAAGATGTTTCCATTGACTAATTAAGGCTGATCATCTTTCGAACACTGTTTAGCGTGGACTTGGTAAGATCTTTTGATGTCTGATATGTGTGGTGTTCGTAGGTTGTGGTGGCTTCTGATACTGCTCGAGGTTTGACACGAGACGAGGTTCAAACACGCAGTCTTCCAAGGATGATATATGAAGATGTATTGCGAGTATCGGAAAAAGGTCAGATGCAATGTTCACATGATCCTCCTTTGCGCAAAGGTATTCGAAAGTTGAGCACAGGGTCATACTCTCAGCATGAGACTTGGATCAAGATGAAGTTGAAGTCGAGTAATAGCAATCAATTTCATCAGTCGTATGGAGCTCAGGCATACACTATAGTTACTGGCTCAGAGCTAAGCTAACGCAGTACTGTGGGTCAGAGCTCGGAGATTCAGATAGTGCAGAAGCGGAAGAAGACGTAGACATATGGACGGCAGAGTCGTAACTGACATCCACTCCGGGCTTGGTGCTCGTAAGAAGCGACACAGCAGCTGGAGAGTCTGAGGGTCCATCGTGCTGAGGTGGAAACTGCTTACGTCGCTCACGGTTGCGACGTGGACGCTGTTCTGAGGCAGTCCGTGGCGGTTGCTGGATCATGGGAAGCGCGCCACCAGGGACAAAGGCAGGTGGGAATTGATAAGCCAGGTCGTGGTTGGCAGGAGCAGGATAGACTGGAGCGGTGGGATCGAAGCGTCCGTAGTTGATGGGAGGCGGTGCATGATAAGGCAGAGTCGGGTATTGCTGATTGTAGATGATGGGAGGGTTCGGGGTCTGGGTATAGAAGGAAGTAGGTCTTCGAGCATCGAACGGTGGAGGAGTAGACTGTGCATACACAAACCTACCCTGGGGGATCTGTATGCTGGCAGGCATCTGCGCTTCCATATTCTCTTTGCCAGAGCCCATGGTAGAATGCTTGGTAGAAGACGAGCTGCCGGGGGCCATGCTGATGATACGCGAGCGGGCTTTGCGACCAGTCGTTTGAGTTGCCGAGCCTTCGTTAGAGCGCTGCAGTGAAACGATGACTTTCTGATTGGACAAGCGCTTATTGTGAAGTTCCTTGACAGCACGGTTGGCTTCCGCGGCTGTGGTCAAAGCAACAAAAGTGAAGTTGTCCGAGTGCGGACAATGGGTGCGCATAGATGTAGTTTCACTATCGTGTGCAGTCAGTATTGTTTGTTCATGCAGACAGAGAGCGTGTTAGAGGTCACCCACACAATAAAGCCCTTGAACAGTGTGTTGACAATGTCTTGCTCTCTGACGTTGGCAGGAAGTCGACCAACATAAACAGCTCGACCAGTGGGTTGAGAGAGCTCTGGGTTGTGTAAGAAAGAGTTTCGGACATGGTGTCCAAGTTCTTGAACACTGGGAAAGTCGCGTTCGCAGCCAATGCAAACAATCAAAGCCGGCGCCTTGGTCCTGGGACAGATGCGACGTCCCGTCGATGCTGTTTCCAGGTGTTGGTCCAACAAGTCAATCGCGTCATAGCGCTGTTTGCAGCTGGAACATTGGACGGCGTTTTGGGATCTTTTCAGTATCTTGACTTGAGCCATGTCGAATGGGCCAGGCTAGCAGGGTGGAACCTCGTCTTATCTACAAGCAAGCGTGCGTTGTCGACTCGAACGAGAACACAAGGTGGAAATGGCAGTTGCAGAAAGATAGGACCACAACATAAAGATCATGGACGGACGCGACGTGAGTTTGTCAGGAAGGGCCTGGAGAAAGCGCTTTCTAGGAGCATGTAGAGGAACGGAAAGTGCCAATGCCAATTGACCGGACTGCACCTCACGGATCCATGTTCATCAGCCAAGGCAAGCGCCGTCGACAGCACAAGATGGCAGGTCTGACACTTCCACGGACCGCTCTTGCCAAAACCACTATGCAATTCTACAGCTACCTTACATGTGATTATGCGAGAAGGAGGATTGTTAACAGCCCTGCTTCTGTTACCTCTCAATGTGCTATCATTCATCATTTCAGCCGTCATCTCATGATGGGCAACAGCGAAGGGGGAGCTACTGGAAGACACAGTCGAATGCAGACCATAAGTTGTGGCCTGAGAGTAGGTACGACGGACTGACGAACACCTGCGCTCCCTGTTTACTTAGTGGATCGTGCATGTCCATGGCCACTGTGGAAATTTGCTGGGATGTTTGGAGTGCAAGAGGCTCGTGGTATGCACGGTGGGAAGGAGCGATGGGAGGTCAGGAAAGTCAAAGCTTATCGATAACACCTGCCACTTCTTCTAGACGTGTCAAATTGAAACGCGTCCCACGCGTTCGAAGGCGAGACCCTATCACCTTTGGATCCTCCAGCGTTGTCCGTATAACACCAGCTCTTCCACGAACCCACAATGGCCAGAGGAATCGAAGGCAACGAGATTGCTACGCCCCGCGTGCCCAAACTTCAGAAATCGGCCTCGTCGGCATCACAATCAGCAAAGCAGCAAAAGAGCATCTTGGGCTTCTTCCAGCGGAAGACGGCGCCTGCTTCATCACCTGCTGCACCAAACGATACTGCAGCTGCTTCAAGTCCTCCACCGCAATCCTCGCCTGCTCCTGCCAATTTCAATGGTAAAGAGAATGGTGTGCTATGCCACAAGCCCATCAGCCTGCCCACTCGCTGACATTCACGTCTACCAGCAGTACCGTTAGTGAAGCCATCAATTCCTTCCTCGAGTCCTGTCCGCAATGGCAAAAAGAAAGTAAACTACGCCGAGTCCGACGACGAGGATGACGAGCCTGTCCTTCGCCAACGCTCCAATAACGCAACGGGACGCTCTACCAAGAGAAGGAAGCTGGCCGACGAATCAGACGATGAGTTTGCCATGGACGATGCTACCGAGGCATTGATGGCTGCCGCTGACGATGCCGACATGCAAGACTTTGTTGTCGACGATGATGCCTCGGAAGACGACGCTCCTGTCAAACCTAAGAAGTCTAGCCAGACGCGGAAGCCTTCCAAACAGACTTCTCCCATTGCAGAAGACGAACCAAGTCAAAGTCCGGAGATGCCATCTACATCGACAGCTCAGCAATGGAACTTTGATCCAGACACCATCCAGCCATACGCCTCCAGGAAGACGCCTCAACGCAAACCACAAACTGGCCCTCCCAAGAAGCAGAAAGCTCATATGTCAGAGCCTGATGCTCGCTACCCTTGGTTGGCCGATATAATGGATGCAGACCGCAACAAGCCCGGTAATCCAGACTACGACCCACGCACTCTCTTCATCCCTCCCTTGGCATGGAGCAAGTTCTCTCCTTTCGAAAAGCAGTACTGGGAAATCAAGTCAAAGTTTTGGGACACGATCGTCTTCTTCAAAAAGGGCAAGTTCTACGAACTGTATGAAAATGATGCCACTATTGGTCATCAGCTGTTCGATCTGAAGATGACTGACCGTGTCAACATGCGCATGGTCGGTGTTCCAGAAGCCTCGCTCGACCACTGGGCCAATCAATTCGTTGCCAAAGGCTTCAAGATTGCCAGAGTCGACCAGATGGAAACTGCTCTTGGCAAAGACATGCGTGAGAGAGATGAAAAGACCGGCAAGGGTGGTAAGCCAAAGAAGGAAGAGAAAGTAATTCGTCGCGAGCTGGCCTCCGTCTTGACTTCTGGTACTCTCGTCGATGGTGGCATGCTGCAGGACGACATGTCGACCTACTGTGCTGCTATTACAGAGCGCGAAGTAGATGGGCTACCTTCCTTCGGTATCGCTTTCGTCGATACTGCAACAGCTCAATTCCAGCTCTGTGACTTTGTCGATGATGTCGACATGACCAAGTTTGAAACATTTGTCGCTCAGACGAGGCCTGGCGAACTGCTGCTCGAGAAGTCATGCATCTCATCCAAAGCTGTACGTATTCTGAAGAACAACACCAGCCCCACGTGTCTCTGGAACTACCTCAAACCGGAAAAGGAGTTTTTGACCGCCGACAAGGCTGCACTCAAAATCACCGGAGAGCACTACTTCAGGTCTGACGATAACGAGAATGATGATACCTGGCCTGCTTTGCTCCGAGAAGCTAGGGAGAAAGAGCTTTGCTTCTCTGCTCTCGGCGCTTTGATTTGGTACCTTCAGACGCTCAAAATTGAGCGTGATCTGATATCGCTTGGCAACTTCAACTGGTACGACCCGATAAGAAAGGCGTCCAGTCTTGTACTCGATGGACAGAGTTTGATCAACCTTGAGGCAAGTCCAATCCCATTTTTTCGTCAATGACTTCACTAACCTCGAGACAGATTTTCGCAAACAGTTATGATGGTGGCACCGAGGGCACACTCTTCGCTATGCTAAATCGCTGCATCACACCTTTTGGTAAGCGTATGCTACGCCAATGGGTCTGTCATCCACTGGCAGATGCTGCAAAGATCAACGCAAGACTTGACGCTGTAGAGGCGCTCAATGCCGATCTCACGATTACCGACCGTTTCACAGCATCTCTGTCCAAAATCCCTGATCTTGAACGTCTCATTTCTCGCATCCACGCAGGCAGATGCAAGGCTACAGATTTCGTCAAGGTCCTGGAAGGCTTTGAACAGATCGAGTACACGATGAGTCTGCTCTCAAGCTTCGGCGAGGGCGAAGGTGTTCTCGGACAACTCATATCATCGATGCCTGATCTTGCCGGAGCGTTGGCTCATTGGACTGATGCGTTCGATCGTGAACAGGCGAAAGACCAGAATTTGCTTGTGCCCAAGCCGGGAATTGAAGAAGACTTTGATGAGAGCCAAAACACAATTGAGGAGATTGAAGGCCAACTACAGTCTTTGCTCAAGCGTTGTCGTGATGAGCTCGGCACTTCCGCTGCCAAGTTCACTGACAATGGCAAGGAAATCTACCAGATCGAAGTTCCGGTCAAGACAAAGAATATCCCCAAGAACTGGAAGCAGATGTCATCGACCGCCAAAGCAAAGCGTTACTACTTCCCTGAGCTGGAAAGCTTTATTCAAGATTTGAAAGAGGCGCAAGAAACCCACGGACAGATCGTCAAGCAAGTTGCCGGTAGATTCTACGCTCGCTTCGATCAGGACTATGCCATCTGGCTTGCTGCAGTGAAGATTGTTGCCCATCTAGACTGTCTTATCTCTCTGTCCAGAGCATCTGCCTCGCTCGGAGAACCAAGCTGCAGGCCCGAGTTCGTCGACTCTGAGCGTAGTGTGCTCGAATTCTCCGACCTTCGCCATCCATGCATGCTCAACACAGTCTCGGACTTCATCCCCAACGACATTGCTCTTGGTGGCGACAACCCTAGTATCGATCTCTTGACTGGTGCCAACGCAGCCGGTAAGAGTACCGTCTTACGTATGGCTTGTATTGCTGTCATTCTGGCTCAAGTCGGCTGTTTTGTACCTTGTGTTGCAGCACGCATGACTCCTGTTGATCGTATCATGTCTCGTCTGGGAGCTCACGACAACATTCTGGCTGGGCAGAGTACGTTCATGGTGGAGCTGAGCGAGACGAAGAAGATCTTGTCCGAAGCTACACCTCGTTCACTAGTCATTCTCGACGAGCTTGGTCGTGGTACGAGCAGTCACGATGGTGTAGCCGTTGCACAAGCAGTTCTTCACCATGTCGCTACGCACACCGGCTGTATTGGTTTCTTTGCTACCCACTATCACTCGCTCGCGGCAGAGTTCAGCTCACACCCAGAGATCTCGCCCAAGCGCATGGCTATCATGGTGGACGATACCGAACGCCGCATTACCTTCTTGTACAAGCTCGAGCCCGGTGTGGCTGAAGGCAGTTTCGGTATGCACTGTGCAGCTATGTGTGGTATCCCAGACGCAGTCATCCAGCGCGCAGAAGATGCGGCGAAGGAATGGGAGTACACAGGTCGTCTGCAAGTGCGTGCCGAGGAGCGCAAGGAGGGAGAATTGCCCCTTGGACTGCTCAGCGATATTGCATGGATGCTCAAGACAGCTGACAATGAGGTTCCTGAAGGTGAGGAGGGCATCCGTGAGCGTGGTCTTGAGATGTTGAGGAGAACTATCACTGCCTTGTAGATGGGATGATTGTGATGATTGAGGAGGATTGTTGCTTGAGATGTTCTTGCTAGGGTTACATGGAGTATGGCTTGCAGACGCGTATTTGCCGAGATGACATGAATCAATGATGGTGTTTGCGAAGCGTGGTTGCCCCTTTATGTATGTATATATAATTACCTTGCTTGTCATGCAATCACGAAAACGAAGAGAAATCAATGTCATTTCGAGGCCATTCTCAAACTCTCAGCACGTTTACGTAGAAGAAGCACCACAGCCAAAAAAAAAAGAACAGCAGGAATCCCATTTTTGTGACCTCATGATATAAAACAAAACACAGACGCGTGAGAATTGGAATTTCGTTTTTGATTTAACGCTTTTTTTCCCCTCTCTGTTTACTCGACCTCGACGGCGTTTCTGTACTGCTTGTTGGGCCTGTAGCCATTGCCCTTGTCACGGTTATCCGCATCGCGGAGCTCGGCCTCACGATCACGAATGTAGTTTTCCTTTTCCTGGCGGACGACGCGGAGGACGCCCTGCAGAGAGGAACGCCACATGTCGAGACGGGAGGCGACCTCGCGCCACTGGTTCTCGCCAAAGACGCGGTAGGTGGTGCGGTGGATGAGGAAAGTCTTTTCCTGCTGGGAGAGCTTGCCTTCGACGAGGCCGACGCGGACGGCATCGATGGCCCACATTTCGACGTCTTCGGCGGGGATTTGGAGGGCCTTTGTGATGTGCGAGTAAGGCAGGGTGCGGGATTGGGACGCCGAGGCTGCGATGCTGGCGAGAGTGAGCAGACGCATCTTGCGTTCCAGAGCGGCGGTGTCGAGTTCGGCCTTGGTCAAGAAATCGGGGTTTGCCTCGTTGAAGTCGCGGAAGTCGTCGAGTTGCTGGGCGTTGAAGATTTCGAGCAGTTCGAACCAGACGGGCTCGGCGGAGCGCAGGGCCTGGATGGAGTCGAGTTGGGTCAAGTCGTGAAAGTCAAAGTGCGAGGGCGAGACGAGGGCTTGCTTGAGTGCGCGCACGGAGAGGGCCTTTGCGTCGTCCGAGGCGGCGTCTGCTTGCGACTGGATGGTGCGCAGGGCCTTGAGCAGGTATTGGTATGCTTGTTCGTCCTCGCTGGCTTCGGTGGCCACGTCGCTGACGGCAAGGTACAGCTTGCGCTGGTCGGCGGCGTCCATGTCCCAGGCCTGCAGCCATGACTCGAGCTGGGCGAGTTGGGGGGTCAACTGGTCGAAAGTGCTGTTGTTGCGCACAATCTTGAGGATGGCCAGCAGAACGTGGTACCGGCTCTCTTGCTCGGGCGAGAGGGTGTTGAAGATTGTGGAGAGGACGTTGAGGGCGAGGCCGGTGCCGTTGTGCGGCGACGAGGTGATGGGCGCAGACACGTTCTGGCACAGTTTGGGCAGGAAAATGTCGGGGCTTCCGGACTGGTGTACCAGGTGCACGAGGAGGTTGTATGCGGCGACGAATTCTGGCACGGGGGAGTTAGGACTGAGCTGGGTTTCGACAGAGGAAAGAGCAAACTCACCTCTCTCGGGGGCGCTGTTCAGGGCACTGCTGGCCGTGACAATCTTCTTGAGCGCATCGACCTTGTTGCCCTCCTTCAGCAGCGGCGCAACCTCTGACTGCACCGACGACTGGCTGAGTCCGTCAATGTAGACGGCGAGCTCCTCGCTCAACTCGTCGAATGAGCCTTCGATCAAAAGTGTGTTGGCCATGACTGTGTCTGTGGTTACGTCTGCCCTCGCGCAAATGCTCATCGTCAATCGCTCGCGTTGAAATTCGTCGCTTGGCGCAGTTATGCTCCCTTATCGATTGTCCTTGTTCGTGCACAACTCGTTTTATGCATCTCGATATCCTTTTTATGCATTCCACCTTCTGGCAATCTCGAAAGACAGGTTCAAGTGAATCGCGTCTGATTTTGCGTCTATCTACACGCTCTAGTTTCCAGAAAAGATTCTTCTAATGCTAACAACGAGTCGTCCACCATCTACTCGGCCTTGGGCTTGATGTGCTTGCCCGGCTTCTCCATGACAAATGCGCGCTCGAGGAACTTGAGTCCCTCATCAATCAAGATGATGGGTGCACTCCATGCAAACACCAGCTTCCATTCCTCCACACCCAGAGGCACGATACCAAAGATGCCCTGCAGGAAGGGGATGTAGAGCAGAGCAAAGTGCAAAGCCATACTCAAACAGATGGCGTATACAAGCATCATGTTCTTCCAGAGGGGAAGAGTCAACAAACTCTCCGACGAAGACAGAGCGTTCATGGCGTTGAGCATCTCGATAACCACCAAGATGGACAAAGAGATGGTCGATGCTGTCTTGGCTCTGTAGTCGGTAAACATCAAGCAGTCGATCGGGTGCTCGAAAATGCTGCAAGAGTGGAAATGAGTCTGTCCAAAGTTAGCGTCCAGTCATTCATACCAAACGGATCGAGGGAACTTACCAGTGCGTGGAAGCTGACCTTGGGTCCAGCCTCGCTAAACATAAAGTACCATGCGTAACCTCCAACAGTTGCAACACCAACATATGTGCCAATAACCATGTATCTGAAGAACAACCAGCCACCAATAAGAGCTTCATCACGCTTGCGAGGAAGACGCTTCATGATATCATGGTCAGCAGGATTGAACGAGAGCGCGGTAGCAGGAAGACCGTCGGTAACCAAATTGACCCAGAGGAGCTGAACGGGAATCAGAGCCTCGGGCATACCCATAGCGGCAGTCAAGAAAATAGACACAACCTCGCCAATGTTGGACGAGATCAGGTAGCGGATGAATTGTTGAGTGTTGTTGTAGATGCTTCTGCCCTCCTCGACAGCGGCCTCGATGGTTGCAAAGTTGTCGTCGGCAAGGACCATGTCTGCAGCGAGCTTGGCAACATCGGTACCACTACCCATAGCCACACCAATATCGGCCTTCTTCAGGGCAGGAGCATCGTTGACGCCATCACCAGTCATAGCGACAACTTCACCAGCAGATTGAAGAAGGTCGACCAACTTGGACTTGTGGGTGGGTTCGGTACGGGAGAAGAGAGAAGCGTTCTTAGCAGCCTTGAGCTTGTCGGCATCGCTGAGGTCATCAAACTGGCGACCAGTGAAACTCTTGCCAGTCAGGTCTTCGTCAGTGCCAAAGACACCAATCTGACGACAGATGGTCTCGGCAGTGTTCTGGTTGTCACCAGTGATGACAACAACGCGAATACCGGCCTCGCGGCACTTGCGGATGCTATCGGCCACCTCGGGACGGGGAGGGTCAAGCATACCAACGAGACCAATCAGAGTCATGTTTTGTTCGAGTTGGGCGTATTCGGAGCTAGTCTTGGCCTGCTTCAACAGAGGAGAGCTGATGTTGTCGACGCTGGCAAGAGCCATGATGCGCAGTCCACGGTTACCATAGTCGACGACCTCTTTCGAGAGAAGAGCAGAGACGTTATCGGTGAGAGCCATTCTGGTGCCCTTGGTTCCGACCAAGACGTATCTACATCTGGCAATGATGGATTCAGGGGCACCCTTGACAAGCAGACGCTGGGACGAGCCGTCTTGGACCAAAACCGACATGCTCTTTCTGTCGCGAGCAAATTCGTAGGTAGCCAAGCGAGGAGTGCTGGTTTCCCAGTGCTTGCTGGCGTGGTGGATTCTTTCTTCAGGTCCGAGGGTGGATCTTGCAGAGTTGACAGAGGCGTCTCTGGTACCGATCTTCTCGGCCAGGACTCTCAGGGCACCTTCGGTGGCTTCACCAACATTGTTGTAGACACCCTTCTCGCTGTCGTAGGCAAGACGTGCGTCGTTACAAAGAGCGGCAACTTCGGCGATCTGCGCAATGGTTGAGGACGAAGCGGCTGCGTTCTCGAGGCTCTTTCCAGCCGAAGTGGTGATTGCGCCCTCAGGAGCGAAGCTAGTTCCTTCGACACTGAGTTCTTCGAGACCGGATGCTTGCTCGTTGATGAAGACGACCTTGTTCACGCTCATCTGGTTGGTGGTGAGAGTTCCGGTTTTGTCTGAGCAAATGACACTGCAGCTACCCAGAGTCTCGACTGAGGGAAGACTGCGCACCACAGCGTTCTTAGCGGCCATCTTGCGGGTACCCAGGGCGAGGCAGGTGGTAATGACGACAGCGAGACCTTCGGGGATGGCAGCGACACCAAGGGATACAGCGATCTGGATGCATGATTAGTTAAAGTTCCCGAGAAGTTGGGGACGATGGCCACATACCTTCAAGTAGTAGATGGCGCCCTTGGTAAAAGAGCCATGGGCAGGATCGTTAAAGTGGGGGATGTTGATGAGCCAGACAAGAATACAGATGACAGTAATGACCTTGGCAAGAGTGTCTCCGAAGTCGTTGAGTTTTTCCTTGAGAGGGGTAGGCTGCGAGATTTGGGAAGTGATGTTCTCGTGGATGTCACCAATGGCAGTGTTGGATCCAGTAAGAACAACGACAGCAGTGGCATTTCCAGTGACGATGGTTGTGCCGGAGAAGAGCATGTTGATCTGGTCCTGCTTGACAGCGTTCGCGTCCTTGATGGCGTCTGTGTCCTTGCCAACGCTCTCGCTCTCTCCAGTAAGGATACTCTGGTCGATACGGAAGCTGTTGCTGTGGATAGACAAGACTCTGCAATCGGCAGGAACGCGGTCACCCACGGCCACCTTGACAATGTCTCCGGGAACCAACTCGTCTGCCTTGATGCGCTGAACCTTGCCATTGCGAACGACCTTGGCCTCGTTGGCAGAGTACTCTTGAAGTGCAGCGATTGCCTTTTCGGCCGACGATTCTTGCGACACACCGACGACGGCGTTGAGGATGAGGATGGTGAGGATCTAACAGGCAAGGGTCAGATGCTGTTTTGAGCGTACGGGCGCGATACAGCACATACCACAATAGGATCGACGAAGACAGTCCAGTCGTCGCTGTCCTCGAACAGAGCGAGAACAAAGGATACGGCGGCCGAGGCAAGGAGGATGATGACCAGCTGGTCCTTGAATTGTTCGAGGATGAGTTCCCAGAGCGGTGTTGGCGGGTCTTCGGGGAGAGCTGAGAACAGAATCAGTACACATGCGCAGTGGCCATAGAAAGATGTTGCCAGCACATACCATTGCGACCATGCTTCTGTCTTGAGGCCGTTACAGAAGACTTGTCGAGACCTGAGGCTTCCTGCACATCAAAGTGCTTCAGCACCGCCGATGGTGACTGCACGTAGGCGTTGTCCATGTTGGCAGATCTGGAACAATGCAAAGTCGGTCGAGAAAAGGAAGATGTAACTTCCACGTCCCTTCCCAGCCTTATTGTACTCTGAGCCAAAAGTCCAGAAGTTTCCTTGATATCGAATACGTACACGTTTCGATTGACCACCCCAGATGCCAAGAAGTCTCCGCGAAAGCCACCTGCCGAGCCCGCTCGGCTTCCAACTTGGAAACAGAAATATACAAGAACTTGGTAAGCACGAGAAACATCGTCTCTCCTAGCCTGGCAGGCCCACAATCGCATTGCGCGTACAAAAGGCTTGTTGTATCCACTATCTTGCCGCGTTCCCAGCCAAACACCAAAATTGAATCATGTCCTTCTTTCACAGAGGGGTTTTATCAATTCGATTTACGTCACACTGTCAAGCACGTCTCCATCAAGGTTGCCAAACTGCTGCCTCTGTTCAGAAAGAAACCGTACATTTCTATAGCTCATAATAACACAGTGAGTTCATGGACAAGACAGCTCAATCGAAAGGTTGTGACTGTATTCCGGCAGTGCAACGCAAGTCCGTCCTTCCTGCCCTGCTCAAACCAGCCAGGACAGTCCAAGAACGTCTTTTTATCAAGGAGGTATCGTACAGTACAAAGACGTCTGGAAAACCACATTCCATGCAAACCCTGAAGAAAAGAATCCCCATCCTCCGTTTTTGGTAGTCCCTTCCCGGTACGCCAGTTATTATGCATGCTTTGTTTCCTTCGCGTAATATACAACAGAGCTTTCTCCAGTCCTTAGTTGAGGAAACCTTTACATCCCACGGAACCGCAAAGGCAGGGAATGCGGTCGTCGCTGCCGTATTCACGCTCGAACTTATAATCATATGTGAGCTCGTCGTCTGCAGACAGGTTAGTAACATGTTTAGATCAACAAGGGTCTTCGAACTTACTCTTGGCAATGTCCTTGAGCGCATAGATGACAATTCTTCTGGTGCCGTCAACCTTGATGATTTTGGCCGTACAGTTGGGTGTACAGCTGTGATTGATGAAACGGGCAATGCCACCCTTTTTCGTCGCGTCGATGATCTCGTCATCAGCCATGCGGAAAAGGTAACTGCTTCCAATGCCTTGCTTGTCGTACTTGATCTCGCGAAGGTCGGCCACCTTTTGGCGCACTTTCTCGCCGACGTACTCGATGATGAGGTCGTTGGAAGCGATGTTCTCCATGGCATACAGACCCCAGCCGTGGATAGCCGATCTGTCGAATTTGACATGCTTCTTTCTCTTCTTGAGCGCATTGAACTTGATAGCATCGGCTTCACCACCGCTAGTGGTAAGGTTCTGCTTCTGCAAGTTGATGTCGTTGACCAGGCGTCGGTTGTTAGCACGATTGCTGCGGGATGTAGCGACAGATGCGGTTTTGGCGATTGCGGCTGCCCTTGCGGCTTCAGCGGCCGCTTCAGCAGCGGCGACAGCATTAGGGTTCTCCAAAGCTTGTGCTTCGCGAGCCTCGCGTTCCTTTTGTACACGAATGCGATGAGGTAGGTATTTGGACTTTTCGGACTCCAAAATCTTCTTGACACCCTCGGTACGAGCACAGCCCGAGAGGTTCGGTACGTAGTATCCTTGAATCCTCGCTTCGGCAGTTGGTCCGCGAGAGTTGAGTGTCTTAATCTCTTTCTGCTTCCATGCCCAAAGCGTAACGTCACCAATCTCTGCAGGGGACACATCTTGCAGAGCTTGATGAAGGTATCGCACGTCTTCTTCATCCTTGACCATGTGCTTCCATCCGTCAATATCCAAGAAGACATCATCATCGTCTTCGACGGTCTTGCGTGGTTCACCGGTGGACACTGCCCACTCGACCTGTGGTCTATCTTCCTCTTCGTCTCCTTCGATGACTGGTTCAGCCATATCAATGTCAGCGTCGGCATCAGCGTTGATGTCTCTCTCATCGATTTGACTGCCGTCCTCCAGGACTAGAGTGTCTTCAACAGCCCTTGCCGCAGCCCGTTCTGCTTCGCGCTCCTCGAATATCTGCTTCTTCGACTTTGGTCGCTTGCGTTTGGTGTCCTTCTTGGTGGACTTGACAGACAGATCTCTGGACTGGGCCACATCTCTGTCGCCAACGGCTGCATGGTCTGTTTTGGTGGATTCCATATTCGGAACAGGCGTCTCTTCGCTATCGTACTTAGCGCGTTGTCTAAGGTGGAGCTCTGTTCGTGCGCGTTCTTGGAACTTGGAATCTCTGGGTAGGGTGCTCACAACCAGCTCGAGTTCGCGCGTGGCCATACGTTCGGGAATCTTCTGTATGAGGTCCCCGAGGAGCTCCTTGTGATGCGGTGCGAAGATTTCCTGCTCTTCTTCTGGAATTGTCTCCCTCTCTTTGTGAACCAGCTTTCTCTTTTTAGGAGCAGGCGTCGGCAAGTCAATGGACTCCGACACGCTAAACGGTGTTGAATTGCGGCTTGCTCGACTAAGGGGCCTGCTCTCTTGTTCTTCCGTGTCACGCGTCATTGGGGTTCTGCGTTCGTCGTCGGACTCGTCTTCATCCTCATCTTCGTCCATATGCTGCAGACGATAATGCAAGGGGCGAGCGTGGACAGGACGTGCAGCTGGTCGTTTCTTGAACCGTCGCTCATCGATGTAGGCATTCGTAGGAATTTGTCGCCCGCGATTGGGGTCGTGTGGACGTAGCGGCTTGCTGTGGGACAAAGGACGTCCGTTCCGGGTTCGAGTGGTTGTTGATGGGGCGTTAGTGGCTTTGTTCAGTAACAAACTTGGCGGCTGATTTTCATTGTCGGTCGGATCCGGAATGTCGAGTTTGCGACGTTTCGCGACGTGTCTGGCAGGGTCGAGGCGGTCGTAAAGCTCGGGGATGACAACTCGTTTCTTGATGTCGTCCATGATCTTGTTGCGCAACTCGAGTTGCAATTGTTCAAGCGCACCCTTTACGGGATCCAAATCCACAGCTCTTTCTTTCTTCTCTTCCTCAAGATCCTCAGCAGCCCATCTTTCCAATCGATCTGTCTCTTCCTTTTGTCGGCTCTGAACAGCCTGGGTTTCGGGACTAGGACTGCGTATGTAGTCGGGGTTGCCGTACTGCTGGCATTCCATGGCCATGTTGTATGTGAACATAGGACCATTGTTGCACTCTTTGAAACATCTGACCGTCTCATCTTCTCCGCGCTTGGAGTCGTCAAAGATGACATAGTATCCTGCCTTGTCAACGCGGATCTCTCGCCAGTCAAAAGCCTTGAACCTCTTCTTAAGATGTGGCACAGTGGACCCCAACACAGGCACGCTATCACGCGAGATAAAAATGTACGGCTTGCGTTTGATCTTGGCCAGTATCGGCTCTGATTCAATAACCGACCGGCCTGTATCGCGTTCCTTCGGTGTGGAAGGCTGTTCCGATACGCCCGCGCGCTCTCGCTCCCGATCTCGTTTTGAAGCCGGTCCTTTGGGCGCCTTGGGCGCATTCGCCAGAATAGCGGGAGTTTCTTCGGAGACAGCGGG
>JALPCE010000241.1:0-37075 GCA_026538705.1 Aureobasidium sp. GC_Fusr_1 | reverse complement strand
GTCGGTGGTTGTGTAGTAGACACTCCAGTAACCATCAGCACCGCCTGGAGTCTAGGTTAGCCGATGCACGTGTGCAGCTTGTGGGAAGGTCATGAACTTACAAATGTCAGCGGGATATCCAACGCATGCCTGGTTACACTTGGAGTCGTCGCTCTGCAGACTGCTCTTTGCTGGCAGGGTGGAGCCACACCAACAGTCGTCGCCGTTGGTCATGGCCATGACGGTAGCGCCCACGCCGATACATGTCTGCTGGCAGTGACCTTTGGATTGGTAGTTGAAGGTTCCATTGTCCTCAAGACCGGCAGCAGCGTTGAAGCAGCCAGCGTCTGTGATGGGTCCAGCGACAATGGCGGATGATACTGTCTGGACTGAGAGAGCCGAGAGGGCGAGAGTGACTGCTGCCACGGAGCGCATTGTTGGCAGCATGGTGCGTGTGCGAGAGTGGATGCTGGGCGAGAGAGAGTGGCAGGAGAAGAGCGGTGATGCGTGTGAGAGTGTCGGATGGTGCGACGTGAGTAACGTCAGTCGCCTTGTCGTGCAACCACCAGTGAACAGGTCGAAAACCACACTATCGTGACCAGCACGCGAATGTGACGAGAGAGGGATGCTGCAGGCAAGAGAGGACGGGTTTGGTCGAGTTTGCCTCGGTGTGTGTCGCAGCGACGCCAAGGGTGGAATAGTGTTTTGGTCAATACACGGTTGAGGAATGTGCAGTCCAGGGATTAGTGTGTCACTCGGGCGAGGTCGAAGAATCAACAAGGGTCGGACAGAAAATAAGAGATAGCGAAAGTCGTCTTCCAGGTGAACAGGCAGTGTCGGACGGGGTCTAGCTAGTGCGGTCGATGATGAATTGATGGAAAGAGCAAAGACGGAGAAACAATCAAAGAAGAGAAAGAGGCAGCGACCAGGCACAACTCGTCCACACCAAGACCTGTCCACTGATCAACCCAGCCCCGTTGCGCCCTGCCCGCGGCGCTAACGCAGGAACCGCCTAGTCGTCCTGATGACCCCTGGTCTGTATCGAAACTCTGACCGACGTGTCAACAACCCTGCTGCCCTCCATTATTAGCCAAAAGAAACAATTCCATTGTGCACGCGAACATCCTCTGTCTGCTCGACTAAAAACCTCGTCACCCATTCCACACTCACTCCTCATTCACATCTGCATGGCTGGTCCTCCCTTTGATTGCGCTCAACAGCACATCCGTTCTAGACCCCCCTTGTGCCAAACCCGTACCCTCGCGTATCCTAATTCCAATCTCATGGCCAGTGCACAGGCCCTTTTTTGCTCCCGCCCATTCTTTGGCTGCCTCTTTTGCCCGGCCATCATGATGCGCCAAGCTCTGCCTCGTTAATCCCCTCTTTCCTCCATGAGAAACCGTTCACAACGTCTCTTCAAATGACAGGATCAGAGACACAACAGCATTCAGCGAACATCAATCGCCATGGGGAACGAGGAGAACAAGCAAGAAAAAGAAAAGAGAAATCGTCGTCGCTTGCAATTCTCTGTCCCATGCCCCGCGCCTCTTCGTCTTTCTCGTCTTCCGCTTGTCGTCGATCTCACTTTGTACGAAGCAGTCGCGTCCTGTTGATCTTGTGTCTTTTGACTTCCCGTCAGCAGCCTTTTTACCTTTCTGGTCGCCCGCATGTTTGCCATGTGTGCTGTCTTTCGTCCCGCTGACAACCGTTGGTTCCGAATTCTTCTTTTCTCAGTCCCTGATCATTCTTCTTGAGATGCTTCGTTGTCCGCTCATATCGGTGCCGTACGAAGCCGCCGGATTGAACTCGGTCATTGAGTAGCGTCGACGTCACGACGCCGGCCTTTTCAGCATGACAGCCCAGCGCCGAGGTTTCAGACTGCGCTGGCCTTCCGTATAACGTTCCTTGGCTGTTTTATATCCTCTGTCTGCTGTATAATTGACGGAGAGACTCAGCAGAGGCATATGTCATGCTTCAATAGACCTGTCAATCCTCTCCGCATGCGACAGAATATCATGGCACGACTGATCAATTGGTTTGGACAGTGAAAGTCTCAAACCTTCGACTTGCTTGGTTTTCTGGGGATATTAGATTCCAAACGGCAGTGCCACCACAATCGTTCTCGCGATAGTCAATCACCATCCGGAACATGAAGGAAGTTCAGGCCTACGGAGCAAGAGTTTTCAACACACTCCAACTTCTGGACCCCATAACCTTTCACTGGTCTATGCTCTTTGCACTGCGATGAGCTGTGTAGGTTGTTTCATCGCAGTCCTCGAGCTTTATACCCGTGAGGCTGGACTTGCCTAAACCGCCATGAACCGCATCTGTCAGGCATCCCAATCCTTCGAGTGAATCGACGATACCCGAACTCCAGGTTCTTGGAATGGTAGAAATGGCGTAAACCGATTCTATTCTTTTCGTCTATCGTTTGCCAGGGTAAGTCGCGCAATGTTGCCCGCCTAGGCAGCCTGACTATTGAAGGACTTCACTTTGAAGAGTTAGGCTTGATACCCAATCCTGGTGTGACAAGCACGACATGTACTGATACAGGATTCGTCAGCTGTAAGATGGCAGTCCATGGTGTGGGTACTTTCAGATCTCGGTATATCGACAAAGAGGTAAGTCTCGACAGATGATAGTCGTTACAATCAACCCATCACTTGAAATTTGAAAACGATGCAGCGTTCCTGTATAGAGTCGTCCAGGCATGTAGGACACGACTACCTCGACTACAACTACACTTTTACGTTCATGATGGAATACAAACTATACATATAATATACCATCAGTGGTATCATTCACAGAACTACTCCTACCTATGCATCAAGCTGATGAAGCTCTCTGTCAAACGCATAGGATTAGCAGACACCACGAGCCTAATAGCTGATCACAAGCAACATCAACAGCCAATCACTCACGCGTCCATGGTTCAGATTATGCACCGAATGTGCCGTGCTCCCAACGACAACGTGGATGCATACTACATTATCTTGTGAATCTATATCGGGTCATACAAAAGAGGTTATCTGCCATAGTGTATATCATTCCATACAACACGCGCTCAATGAGAGCTCTGATAATAGACCTCTGATAGATTGATTCTTTCTATTTTAACGAGCAACGTATATGATATTACTCCATAGCTATAATACGTCGTTTCTCGTTCCCCCACGAGCCAATCTCAATAATGCACATCCTCTGCAACTACATCTACGTTGCCACTACAGATCGTCTCTACTGTGCACACTCTAGGATCAAAAACAATCAACATTCAAAAGCATACACGTCTTTCCGACCCGTTCCTCATCAGCCCAACCACCACACCGAATGACAACACAAGCACACCAATGACAACATCACACCTCGGACATCTTTCCACCTGCAATCCCGAGTGATAACGGAACAAAGCACTGCCGTCCATTACCCGCGACCCCCGAATGCAACAACTCTCGGGCCATGAAGACTCCGTTTGCGAGTCGATGGCTGTCTCGTCCGTGCTGTTTCCAATTTCGGCACGCGACTTCCGTTTTTTGACGCGGCTCCGAGAAAGGAAAAAAAGATGTGTTTCTTCGTTGCTAGCTATGACGAGAGCACAAGGAAATGTCAGCATCTTTTCTCGTCACTTGTTTGAAATATTGTTTTCAGAGGCTCAGTAAACATAACAGATACGGAGAAACAGCAAAAAAAGAATGTCGCTAATGCCGGGATTTGAACCAGCTTGGAAATTAATAAAAAAGAAAAACAGATTTGCTCGAGATTTCGATGCCAGAAGAAGACAGCACATGAGAAGCAAAAGAAGATTCCGACACGGGGAATTGAACCCCGGCCTCCTCGGACCTGGTTGTTGTAGGTCATACAACGGTATGAGAGCGAGAAATCCTAGCCACTAGACCATATCGGATTTGATGTAAGCATATCTTTTCACATCGTCAATATTGTGAAGATGATTTTCCAATTGGCACATTCGCCGATGGTGATACCCTGGCCGCTACCTACATCGAGCATTATGGCATGGAGTATTGCTTTCCTGGATTTTCAACCATTGTTCCATAATACTAACACTCTTTGCTATGTGCCAATGCTTCCCAAAGTCGATACAGTTGGTCGTTGACGATGTTAAGGCTAACGTCTTTTCCAAAACAGACGTCGTGCAACAAACAAGCACTCTTGAGCCAGCACTCAAGACTAATATCACGAGACCAAGTCAAGGAAAGGATTGGTTACAAAGAGGTCTTACAGAGCCCCAGGTGTCCAAGTACTACACGAGAATCAACAGGAAATAATGCTGCCTGCCACTACAGCACGATGGAAAGAGACAAGAAAAGAAAAGCCAGGCTTCATCAAACAAAAGTCCTCCTCCACACCACAAACGGGCAAAAGCATACTCTACATCTTGTATTTCCAACAAGCTGTCAACTAGCAAGAAGGAGATGGTATATTATACTGACAAAAGGATATCGTCCAGCAAAAACGATCGAGTGCCGCTTCTGTGGATCGAACACAGTGCCTCCAGAATACTCTTGCTCTCGTAAGAACAAGAAGGACAGAAGTGGACTTCAGTCTGGCGCTCTCCCAGATGAGCTAAAGCGGCTTATGCCAAGAAATACTGGCTATTGCTTGCATGTACAGCAGGGCGACACATGGATGCTGATCGAGAATAAATAGATCAGAGGTATCATGATTGACAGACAATGTCGAGTGAGTTTCTAGGGTAAGTACTAGTTAGCATGAAAACGGAGAGTACGAAGGACTCGCGAAGGGAGAAGGAACGACAAAGTGAACGAGGAGCAGCAACGAAGAGTCATGCAGGAGAGGAAGGGGCAAAACAAAGTCATGCAGGAGAGGAAGGGGCAAAAAAAAGTCATGCAGGGAAGGAAGGCGCGACTGACTAGCCAGATCGTTCCTGCCACTCCGACATGTATAGAGCTTTCTTCCCGGCCGGCTTCCATCTGTGAGTGGTCCCTCTTTTGTTGTCTGGATTGATTTTCTTTCTTCCGCGGCCGCACTGGTCTGTAATTGTTGCTAACAGGCGTCTGGTTTGCACCGCTTCCGATTCACTTCTTCTACCATTATTTTAACAGTTCTCATTTGATCAAATCCAAAACAATGATATACCGTAGTCAGGGGCAGGGTGACAAGCCTTGGCACGCCAAGATTTCGCACTGGACCCTGAGAATTCTTCCACCAAACCACCAAACCACCAAAATTCGATAAAATCACAACCACACCACGAACCATGATTCTGACCTTATATACACATGTTCCAGACCAGATAGAACATCTCGAGCGTCCAAAAACGGCAAAAAGAATAGCCCCACGTGGGGCTCGAACCCACAGCCTCAAGATTTGCAGTTCATCGAAGGGATGATTAGAAGTCTTGCGCGCTACCATTGCGCCAGCAGGGCTGGTTTGTTAGAAGGAAAGTGGTTGGTATATGGTTTATACTACGTATCACGGGTAAGCACTGTTATCATGACACGTTATCGCTCCAAGGAAACTCTAGTGCTCTATGCTCTTTCTCTCTAACCCAATTCTCTATTTCTCTCCTTCTGAAGCCTGCGGGACCGAACATGGTACGAATATCCATCAACCCACTAAGAACGACATCCGAGCCGACCAATCAGAGTACTTCGCAGCCGACAGCACGCACATCAAGCCGTATCCTCATGGAGAAGATCTCCTACATATCCTGCCAGTGTCTAGAGGACTCGGATCTTCCATCTACTCAACATCCGAGGCAGGATCACTTTCTATTGCAAACCAGGAAAACTATACTCAAGCGAGAAGGATTTCCGGGCTAGAGAGGCACGGTAAGCCATTCAACGATGAGGGTGCCTGGGTATTCATGCATGGCTTTGCTTAACCGCCCGAAGTGCAATATGTCTTGGAATCCTTCCATGCGTGTTAACCCATCGAGGCATATACACTGTATGCAAAAGGTAGAGCTTTATAAAGTTCCGAGAACACATTGACAAATCTAGATTCATATCAAGGCGGACATGGTCAGTCTGGTAGAGTCACGAGGGTTCTCCATTGGACCTTGTTTTAGTATCATGCATGATGAGCATTCCTCGGATTTGAACTGCAGGTCCGTTGTTGTTGTTGGTGGTGGGGCTTCAACAAAGCAGTCAAATATATGGGTTATTACACTATTGAGCTTCTGCAGCAAACATACTCGTGGAAGGGGTGTGCTAGTTGTTTCGGCATTTAATCCTTCGAGTCTGGGTTTCTCTCATTACCTCTTTATATCATTGCTAACATTTCCTTTTGTCTTTTTTCGCCGTGACATTCAAATCTTTCCCTTCAAACACCACCAATATGATGTTCAAACACCTCTTCACCCTAGCATCTCTCTCAACCCCCATCCTCACAGCTTCTATATCACCAACCTACTCCAACACTTCCTCCCACCAAACCCCCAACTACACTTTCGACCAACTCTACAACCTTACAAACCGCTTTCTCCAAAACCACATGTACCCCCTCAACATCGCCCAATCCCTATCCATAAACTCTTCTCTGCTCAGTGAAGACATTCTAGGTCGTGTAGACGCCACCCGCGACTACGCAGGCCGCGAACTCAACACTGAATACCTCCTTGGCCTTTTTCGCAAACATTGCTCTAAACCCTGATGCTTTTACTCTGCTGGGATATCCAATAAACTATACGTTCACGCGGTTTTTGGGCAGTGGCAATGTGGTTAGTTTCGCGGCTGTGGTGGAGTACATGTTGCCAGTCACCAAAACGTCCATACCCCAAGAATTGGATTTCTGGGTCACGTATAATGACAAAGGGGAGATTTCGCAATATGATGGGTAATGCCTCTCTTTTGTTGTCTTCTTCTTCTTCTTCTTCTTCTTCTTCTTCTTCTTCTTCTTCTTCTTCTTCTTCTTCTTCTTCTTCTTCTTCTTCTTTTTCCCTCTTGCTTGTTTTTTGCGCGCATCCTTTTTGTCAACTAACAGCTTTTCAGCAACTTCCGCTACCTACAATGGCAACTCACGAGTACAATTTCCACTATTGCGACTTTGTTGAATCTATCCTCTGCGGCAGACCTGACTCCAATCCTACACTCCAAACTCGCCCAAAGCATCTGCGAAACAGCAACAACCTTTTGCAACGGCACAAATCTGCAATATGACTCCCAAGCAGCATGTGAAAATCACCTCTTCAACGAAACAAGATTTGGTGAGGGTTGGGAGTGGGGGATGAATACCGTGAGCTGTAGAATGGTTAGTGTTTCCCCCCCCCCTCTTCTCCACTCCCGGTTTACCAATAGTGCGTTTGTGCAATGCCTGACGGAAAAGCAAAATCACAGATCCACCAAAACATGGTTCCCCTACGTCCAGATGTACATTGCCCACACATTGGTCCCTCTGGCGGAGGCAGGTGCGTAGACGACCGCAACTACATCGGCAATCTCGAGGAAAACTATTTTGTCAACACGCCATTCCTGGATCCCAAACTTGCGGTTGGAAACTTTGCCTAAAGTTCCTCCCCCCCTTTCGAGAAAGAAAAAAAAATGACAATGACGAAGATGTTAAATCGTTATTGGAATCTCTAGTTGTTTGTTTGTGTGAAAGGTTGTTGGAGCTTAAGAAATAAAGGAGATTTGAATGAGGGTTGGAAAGATAGGGATTCGAAACAATATAGCAAATTACTGCAGAGGAAGAAAGAAAAGGAGGAGAGCGTCATGAGTCTTACAAGTCGTCGATACGACAACTTATCATAGCATTCTTACGCCTATGTTGATGATGATGATGAAGCTCTATGAATAGACTTACCGCTTGTCGTGTCCACAGCTTGTCTAAAGATCTTGTCGAGACTGCTTTGGTGACAAGATTGTAGGCGGCTGTTTTGGGTCGAAAGGACTGTCTTACTCTTGTCATGATGGATGACTTCACTATTTCACATTGCGTACAACAACGACTCTCAATACAGAAACACAATCCACACTCTCTTTTATTGTCGTATCTATACCTATCAAAATCTTTCGTGCCTTTGCTCTTCAATCCGAAGAAAGCAGAGCTGCAAGCAGAACCCCGTCCCCAAAAACACCTTGAGCACCTCCCCTGAAGAAAACAAAGCGCCTACCCATAAAAAAGAACCCGCACGCCATGCTGTAAAATAGAAAGAAGAAAGACCCAGAAATGCAACCTCGAAGAAAACCAGAAAGACCCCCATGAGCCAAATAAGACAGATTCGGATGATGCAGACTTTCCTTGCCCCCCATAACCCCCCGGGGCCGAAGACTCAAACAGTCAAAAAAAAAACAATAATTCTCGCTATATCGCCTCGGAAACGAGAAGCACAAACAAAAGAAAAGTGAAAGTGATGCAAAGGGCCGTTAGTGGTCTTGAAATGCCCAAGGCTGAAACTATCGCCTATAAGAACCTAGCTTGGCGAGAATATCTGCCATGTCAGGCTGTCCGGGACTAGGTAGAGCATTGTGTCGTTGAGGTTGAATGGGCGAGCGTAGATCAGGTGTTTGCACACCCAGATGAGGGATAGCAATGTTCTGAGGTGATTGTTGCTGCTGCTGGGCGGCTAAAAGATTGGCCAAGGCAGGATTGTTCCTCAGAGCGGCGAGTGGATCTTGGTGAGGGTGAGGCATTTGAGCGTAGGAAGGTGGAGATTGCTGGCCAGGTGTCGGGATGCCTGGTGAAGGCAACGGAGGCGGTGGTGGGCGTACCGCAGCGGCATTGCCTAGGAGTTTGGCCAGGTCTGGTGTCAAGGCTGTGGCAGGAAGGCCAGGGTGCGGGCCAGTTGGAATGCCAGGTGGTTGCATGACACCAAGAAGCTTTTGCAAACCAGTGGGATCAAGAGAGGTAATTAGGTTGGATAGGTTGGGGGCAGAAGTAACACCAGCTCCATAGCCATACTGCACAGGAGCAGGTACAGGCTGTGGTGGAGCATAGGCAGGAGCAGCCTTTGCGCGCAAGACTAGTTGAGCAGCAATGGTCGGATCGAGATTGTCATACTCATCGAAACGAACATTCTCAATACCAGCGCGACGATCGAAGATCTGCAAGGGAATCTTGGCCGTTTGTTGGTTGATGCGAGTGATGCGCGAGACAGCGAGAACACCTTCAAGGATTTGACGACGGACGACTGCAGCTTCGGACAGACGAGGGGACAGAAGCAGCACGTCGACACGGATGCCTTGAAGGGTGAAAGAGTGTTCCAGCCAAGCTATAAAGTTGCGATCGAGGTCGTCGAGAACGATGATCTGCACGTCTGGTACATCGCGTGGAGCCCTTCGCGGCAGTGGCAGATCGTCGTCGCTGTTGCGCCTTGAGAGTCTTGGAGGACTAGGGCTGCGGAAGCGACCTCCACGACTGCCATAGGGCGGTGTTCTTGATCTGCTCCTGTATCGAGCGTCGTATCTATCCCTGCTTCGATCGCGACCGCGGTACGATCTGGGTGATCTGGGAGAGCGCGGCGAAGGAGATCTTCCGGGACGGTAATCGCGGGACCTTCTGTCTCTGTTCCTGTCCCTATCTCTGTCTCTTTCTGCTCTTCTGTCGCCTGGCAAGTAGCGATCCGGGATTACCGATGAACTGCCAGCTCGGCCAGTGTCGGGCGAACGCGAACGACGAGGGGCGCGAGGATCGGGATTGCGGTTCTTTTGAGGCTTGCTGACCTCGAGGTCTGTAGATTGTCAGTACTTGCTGCTCATGTTTGCCAGGCCAAAACTCACGAATCTTCTTGCCGCGGATCGTCTTTCCTTGCTCGGCGCTGATCGCTTTGGAGCAGCCGGCAGATTCCAGGAATTGCACAAAGCCATATGCCTGCTTGATGGAGATTTGAGCCAGATCGCCATACTTGTGGAAGACGTGGAAGATGTCGCGCTTTGTCACACGCTCGCTGGAAAGGTTGCCCACAAACAGCCTCGATCCATAAGGAAACTGTTCCCAATTGCCCTCGGTCACATACTTTCTCTCCTCGGTCAGGAAGTTGTCGTAGCGGTGCTGTGTTTCGGGTGTCCATGGCTGGTCATCCTCGTCCAAAACTTCTCCTGCTGCTTGTTTTCTCTCGCGCTGACTCTCGAGCTTGATGCCTTGCTGGAACGAGGCCACGGGCGGAGGCGGTAAACCATTGGCTCCTACTCTTACATTGCTGTTGGTATGCGCTCCGTTTGCCTGTTGCTGCTGCTGCGGTTGCTGAGCTTGAGAGGTGCTTGTATAGGTCGAGTATGCTTGCTCATGTTGAGGAGCGTGTGCTTGGTTCGCAGCACTGGAAGGGGTTTGCGCAGCCTGGGAGGAGGGAGAAGTGGAGTGGGCCTGACTATGGCTGGGATGTGACAAGTTGTTGAGCAGACTCTGCAGACTGTTGGCTTCGACACCTGGAGGATGCTCGGAAGCGCCGATGTTGGCAGACGACGGGTTGGCTTGGCCCTGAGGCTGGAACGAATTGCTCTGGAATGAGGCTTCGTTGTTGGACTGGTTTGACAAGGCAGGGAGATGATGGGCAGCAGTAGAAGGATAAGGGAGGTCAGATGGAACAGATGCACTGGCAGAGGCAGAGGCGTCATGCGAGGCCACGGCGCCAGAGGCAGCAGGCTGGTAGGAGTACTTCTCGTCATAATGAACGACAGGAGGAACTTGATTGGTCAGACTATCCATTCCAATCGATGCTTGCTCTTGTGCCTGATGATAGGCTTGATGGCCCTGATGCTGCGCCTGAGAAGAATGTTGGCTTGGACCCGGTCCTACTTGACCTGCCTGTTGGATCATGTAGGCTTCAGGATGGTTAGAATGGGACTGTTCATGTTGGGCGTGTGCCTGTTGCTGTTGCTGCTGCTGATAGGGGTTCTGGGTGTACGCGCCAGCTTGCTGGTCGAGATACATGGGAGGCGGGAGCTGTTGAGGAAGAGCTTCAACCATGTGTGTCCCGGTCTGATTAAAGACGGGGTCGATTTGGTTCTCAAGGACGGGAATGTTAGAGGGCACTGGGTAGTGGACAGGCTTGGGAGACACTGGGCTCAGGATGTTGAGCTCGCTCGTATACTCGGGTGCTTCTTCAGATGTCATGTAGGCGAAGTGCGCTATGCGCCAACCATGCTAGGACCGGATAACAGCGTCGGCAAGTGGCAGGAGCGGAATAGAAGTGATGGGAAAGGACGAGAAGGACAAGGCGACGATGAGGAGGGACGTCGAGATGATGGCTGTATGACCAACAGAAAGAAAGCGTGAAAGTCGAGGCGTGAAATTCACTTCAGCTGCAGTAGCCGCTAGCTTGTGCTTTCCCCGCAAACCAGTCGCCGTGCACGGAGAAGATAAAGAACGTGCTATTGCGTCTAGTTAGGAGCTGTTGATGAGCTGTTCACAAAATGCGCCGGAAAACGAATGTTTTGCACTGGCAAGAACAGAGTGCGAACGTGAGGGAAAGACTCAAAGTCCTTCCCCCTCCACGACGCGGAATTGTATGCATGAGCACGAGCCATTTGAACGTCACCAGATCATCGAAAACATGTTGAGATCGTGGACTGCTCGAGCCTAATATGCTAAACACGACGACCAGTGACCACTGCTCACCGTATGCATCTCTTTGTTGTTCTTCTTCTGCAAGACGTGATGAAATTTGAGACATCTGTTCCAGACATCTTAGCACAGCTTAGCAGCGACACCAGCCGACGTATCTGGCTTCTCATCATGCTGTGGCCAAGGGCAGGATTTGTGGCTTCCACATTTCCATCTTTCTAGAAGTCACGGCAAGATTGAGCCGCAGAGGTAGGTACTTGTACGCATCAATATTGGCGTTGAGAACCTGCATCCGCAAGCATAAACCCATCCCTGTATTTCCCGACCTAATCTCGAACAAGCAAGTGCGACCGAAAGCATCCCTGGAGGCGGTTCCTCGTTCCTCGTTCATGACTACTTTCGAACAGCGCATCAAAAAGACTTGGCAAACATCTTGCGCAACAGAGAGTGAGCTTAGTCAATACACCCACTAACAAAATTCGGCTCAACTATCTCACCAACCCCCTTTTCCATAAATAGCAGCTGCTTACAGGTGTTGCAGACAAAAAGCAGAAAACGTGGGCAGACCCAAGATGAAGAAGAAGCACAGCGACAAGAAGAGTGCACGAAGAGGTAGTGGAAAGCCCGATTATTAAAGGTGAAATATCGTTATCATATACATCATGCAGTCATATTCCATGCAAGAGGTAGGTTACGACAGACCAGGACCTGTCACAAAGTACATTGATAGATCAGCAAGAGACCTATATAATACATGACATGTCAGCAAGTGTTCGCAAAGTAGAGGTATGTAAAGCTGCAGCGTGTATAGGTAAAATTTCAATCAGACATCCAAGGAAGATATTGCGCTCAACGACCGTCTAAGATAGGTTCTAGGCGACGGCTAGCGTGAAAACTGCGAATGTGGTATGGGTTTCATCATAGAAATTTGTGGTGGAGGTGAAGGAAGAAGAAAGAGTTTGCATACCGAAAAGCTGTATTATGATCTGAGGGGTTGTGATAGGTCAGCGTCGAATATGAAGCGCCTTGCTCTACAGCTTCCTGCAAGACATTTGTAGGTGTGCTGGGCAAGGTCACGACATGTTTGCGAGAGGTGAGGGCTGGTGGAAGAAAAGAGAGAAAGTTTGAGCCGAGGTTTCGTAGCTTGGCGGCTCACCGCCCTGCCAAGATGGATTCTGCCAGTGCCGGGGCGTCCGACTCGAGGGCTCAGGGGATGGAGCTCTTGAAGATTGAAAGTCACAAACGACAGAGACAGTGGCTGGAGACATGGCTCCGAAACACAAGGATGGCGACGTTGTCGCAGTGGTAAGAGGATATGATGACCACGATACCATTGGCGTCTGCTGACTCTGTGCAGATTCCTGGACAATACATCTCGTGGTTGCATACCATAGTGGCCTATGCTGCTTTTCTGGGAGCTCTGGCAGTTGGAATGTGAGTAGCCTGTATACTGTGTATTCGAACAGGGATACTGACAGGTGCAGTGCCCTCCACTATGAGAAGATTGTGCAGAACGAGCATTTCGTACGTCTTGAGATCAAGTCAAGCGCATAGCCAATCTGACACGTACCCAGGGCTACCCTATCGAATGGTTTCCATCCGTCTCTGCCACGATTGGCGACCGCTACCCCGAACGCTCCGTCTTCCAGCTCTTCATTGCAGTCACGTCTGGTCAGTAAAGCCATGGGTTGGCAGAAAGAGCCTTGTGTTCACAATATCCAGGTCCTCGTTTCCTGCTCGTCGCATTGTGGTACATCCTGACAGCAAGACCCAACCAAACCCTTCCCAAGTTCATCCTGGGTGTCGGCATCTTCAGAACTTTCACCTGCGGAGGCTGGACCTACGTCACGTCGACCGACGACCATGACTGGCACGACATCTTCATGATCTCGTACCTGGTCGCTACTCTGCCCTGGACGCTTGGCTGCATCGCCCTGAGCCCCAACAACCCCAAGGCCATCTACTACCGCAAAGTCTTCGGCGGTGCCTTCTTCGCCACCCTTGTGCCTCTGGTCTACTTCTTCATCCAGCACAAGGTCCACAAGGTGCCCGGTGCCTACACCATCTACGCCTTCTTCGAGTGGGCTCTCGTCCTCTTGGATGTCGCCTTTGACGCTGTCACCGCTCTCGACTTCGACAGCCTCGAGCTGGTCGTCAAGGATACCAAGGGAACCAGCAAAGGGTATGTCAACTGGCTTCCCAAATAGTGGTATGCGAAGACCACAATGCTTGCTCATGACCAACAAGCTAATCAGTCCCTCGAGCAGCAGCAACCAGAGAGTCGCCGACAAGCTTGCCGACACTGAAAAGGACAAGCCCGTTGGCCACATGTTTGCTACTCCTTACTCCAAGAGCGACATGCTCGACGCCGTCGCTGATGTCTACCTTGGCTTCACCTTCTGGTCTGTTCTGACCGGCTTGGGCTTGTTGATCTGGTACTTCCCTCTCTGGCACATGGGTATCTCTGGCTACGAAGCCTTTGTCATGGCTCCCATTTCTCCTTTCCTGCTCGGCATATCTTCTATCCGCAGAACTGTTGTCCACAACATTCGTCTTGTTCACTTCCTCTCGCTCTCTGGTCTCGTCGCATTCCTGATCCCCAAGCCCGAGTATCGCTTGTTTGCTGTTGGCTTCTCCATCTTCATGTCAGCTCTGGCATGGTCTGCTACCTGGTGGTCGGAGCGTGCTCAGCCTGCTAGACTCGAAGCTCGCATCTCGGCCTTTTCCCTTGGTCTACTTACTTCGAGTGTCGCAAAGTATGCTTGTCAAACCAACAACCCGATCTGGCCTGCTGTCCACGCCGAGAACGGCGGCTGGAACTACACTGGTCTCGTCCTTGCCGTTATTGCCATCATGAGAGTCACTCGTAAGCCACTTGACCCTCGTGCTGACGTGCCTGGCTACAAGGCGGTGACCGGCTCTTGCTTCCCTGCTGCTCTTGGTTTTGCTGGCCTCATGTTTGGAATGCATTCTCTCCTTTCCGACTCGAGTACCATGATCTCGTGGGTCTGGGAAGGTTTCCCTATTCGTGGTCCCATCGCTGTGCCTCATGGTAACTACACTTTCCTCGCCATGGGTCTTGGTCTGCTCATTGGACTCTACTACCCTGTCTTTGCTCGCAGCTGGACCTTTTACGGTATCGGCGCTCTTGGTGCTGCTTTCCTCACCGCCTTCTCACACTGGTCGGGCTTCTATGGTGGTCTCGCGCTTGCCACCTACCTGATGGCTGCTGCTCCTGTCCTGATTGGCAATGCTGCTCGCTACCCACCTGGTCGTACCTTCTTCCTTGGCTTCATGTTCTACAACATCTTGGTCCTTGCTCACGTCTGGGTCGTCGCGTACGCCTTTGTGCCTGGTGGTCCTCTTATGCGTGAGCACACAGACTGGGTCATGACTGCCATGATGCTCTTCATCGGTTGCGGTATTTTCTCTGCTACTGCTTCCGAGACCAAGCGCTCCAAGTCTGCTCCTGCCAACCCTTACGCTCGCAAGCAACGTTCTCACTACATTTACATCTTGATTGGTCTTCAACTTCTCGGTGCCTCCATCTCGTACCTTCGTTTCCCTACATACGACTACACTCCCTACCACGTACCAGAGAAGAGTGTCACAGCAGGTATCTGGACAACCCACTTTGGTCTTGACAACCCTATGTGGACATCAGAGCGTCGTATCGGTGCTCTTGTCAAGGAAATGGAGCTCGACGTCTTGGGTTTGCTCGAGTCAGACACTCAGCGTATCATTATGGGTAACCGTGACTCGACTCAATACCTCGCCGAAGAGCTCGGCATGTACGTCGACTACGGCCCGGGTCCCAACAAGCACACCTGGGGTTGCGCTCTGCTCTCCAAGTTCCCGATCGTGAACTCTACTCACCACTTGCTTCCTTCGCCTGTCGGTGAACTCGCTCCTGCCATCCACGCTACTCTGGACGCCTATGGCGAGATGATTGATGTCTTTGTCTTCCATTCGGGTCAAGAAGAAGATCCTGAAGACAGACGTTTGCAATCCGAGTACTTGGCTGATCTGATGGGCTCCACACCTCGTCCTTCTATCTTGCTCTCCTACCTCGTCACCAAGACTGGTCAGGGTAATTACAACACCTACGTTTCCGAGCGTAGTGGCATGAGAGACATTGATCCGAGCGACGATTGGGACAGATGGTGCGAGTACATTTTGTACAAGGGCTTGAGAAGATCAGGATATGCCAGAGTTTCCAGAGGCACCATCACTGATACCGAACTTCAGGTAAAATTTCTCCCATCGATTCGCTTATTTTCTTTTTACACTCATGCTAATGTGTTCTTCTTAGGTCGGCAAGTTCGTCGTTGGTCAGCCTGAAGGTGGGAATGAGCAGATCTCTGAGGACCAGGTCCCTGAGGGATTGCGTTTCCCTGCCATGTTCAGAGGTGAGGGCGTTAGAGGTCACAGATACCACGTCTTTGATGAACCCAGATATTATGCTTGAGCATTTTCGTGTCTTCCCAAAAGCATGAACCTCGAGATTCAAAAGTAATAGTGTTTAGAAAACAAGTATTTGTAGAAGTTGGTTTTTTCCCCATATACGTTTTTTCTCAAAGCGTGGTCATGTTCTTTTGGTCGTCTTTCCGATAAGGGAAAAGCCGCAACTTTGCCAGAATCGACACGCCTGTCGCATTGCACAGGCATTTTCCACATGTAGGGCTTAGGGATTAAGCGATACCTTGAATGAGGCAAGTTCATGACTCTGCACTTGTTTTCGCCTTTCTCTTCGCACCTACGCTACCTTTACCCTTTTTTTGCTCAACACCCCCACAACTCTCCCACATTGTTTTACACTGCCAAAAAAAAAAACGCAAAAAAAGACAATATATTTGTCATCTTTTGTAACTTTTGTCTTTTTTCTTTTTTTGCTACAATTGGAAAAATCCCAACTCCCACAAACTTGGACGTGGAAATTGCGACCTTTTACGTATGGTTGGTTGCAAAGGCATCGCCAAAACGAACATGAGAAGATTTGCTTCCTTATGCACCTCTGTATCTACACCTTCCTATCACACCAGAGCTTGTGACACGCTATAAGCCAATCTCAAAACCGACGATTATGGACTCTGGGGTTGTGTGATTTTGATGCTGTGACCATGGGTTTACAGATTTCAATGGCAGATGGTTTATGCAAATGTGTTTGGAGATGCAAGTTAGCCAAGTCTTGCGAGCATATCATGGGGTTGATATGATTAGAAAGGCTCTTTTGACTTTGCACAGTCATTGAAGATGAGAGGTGGGAAAGCGTGCGGTTGCAGCAGTAGTGCAAAGTCATTTTGTTTCGCTGCTCGGCACAAAAACAATTGCGAGAAACACGATCGAAATGGCAATCCTAATAGACACCCACACTTTTTTTTCGTACGCATATAGAAGGGCAAAAAACAAAAGTTTGTAAGAGAAAAAAAATCCCATCATTGTGTCGAATTTTTTTTTAAAAAAAGAAGATAGATACTAAAAATGCCATCATCATTGGGGATATCTAAAAAGAAAACAAAAAAAAAGGGCAGTAGAACAAAAAAAAAAAAAAAAAAACAGAGTGCAACCACCTCATCTCCCTCTTTTTACATCTTGGTATATCCATTGGCACCGGTAATAACCACATTGAACGAACTCCTCCAACTACCCACGTTAACAGCATTAGCCTCCGACACTGCAGTCGAGTAGAAGGCACACTTGACATCCACCTGAGGAGCAGGATTCGCACATCCATCTCCAGGCGCCATCTTCGGCGCGCGTTCAAAGTAAATGTTGAAACCCTTGCATGTAGAATCGGCATCGCAGATGGCTGCACACTGGAGAGGCGAGTAAGAAGACAATTCGGTATAAAACATGTAGCCGGCTTGAGAGACGGAAGCGTAGAAGCCTGCAAAGCGCCAGACGTAGTTGGAGGGTACGGTGGCAGACATGTATTGGGAGTGTAGAGTGGAGTCTTTGAGGAAGGCCGAGGGGGCGGCGTTGGCTGGTGTGTATGTGTAGCCAAAGTTTGGCATGGGTGAGCATGCAGCGCTGTTTGTGGTGGAAGCGGCAACAGAAGAAGATGAAGTGGTGGTGGTTGCTGCACGGCGTTGACGCTTCTTGCTGCTTGTGCTGGAGCTAGTGCTAGCCTTCGAGGTCGTTGAAGCAGCAGTAGGCTTTGCAGAGGTAGGAGCTGTGGTGCTCATTTTGGCGACTGCGGTGGCAGCGACAGGGGATCCAGTGATGGAGGTGGTGGTCAAGACGGCTTTGGGGCTTTGAGCTGCCATTTGAGAGAGAATTGATGCAATGGCGGAATCTGTGTTTTGGATGGTGACTGGGCAGGTTGTGCAAATACTGCTGGGCTTGCTGGAGATGGCAGCGGCCTCTGCAATGGCAGCCAGTACCGGAACAGCAAAGAGTTCGAAACGCATTGTGGATGTGTTGGAATGAGTGTAGACTGTGTAGGAGTCGTCGAAAAGAGTGTAGTAGTGATTGTTATAGAGAGTGACTGAAGCCTGAGCTTGAAAGAGAGTGTATTGGTATAGCGAATGAGTGTAGAATTGCTTGATGATAAACAAAAAGAAAAGGGACGTGAACGAAACATATATACTGGAACCATTGCAGAAGGCTTTTGGTATACAAGACCTCTCATGGTTCTCGGCCCTCGTGGTAGATGGATCGGGTCTCACATCTTCAACGTTTGAGTTCTGTTAACGGCCGAAAGATCGACTGGAGTGGCTGTCAAAAATTCTTCTAGAACACTTGCCATCTCGATTCATACAAGACTCTATGTTGATGGTTTTCAGTGTAGGTTTTCGTTGTGGTTTTCCGGGTGTCGTCAGAGTCGTTCGTCATAACTATACAGCTCAACGACAACACCGTTCAGCAAATACTTACCTATAAAAATCTACAATGGTTACGATGCAGCATCAGTATCAAGACCCTTGGTGAGAGACACAAGGGTTTGACAGGATCCTGAGGCTCAAACATACTCTCGACATTTGTCAAACCAACCAAGTCCACACATCGACGCTATTGTGCGAGACCCATACCAAGCATACCAGACCCTCCCTTATCTCGCACTGTCAAGTAGAGATGTGATCAACCCGTTTTCCAAGAGGACGAGCGAGGACGAGACCGTTGTGTGGCTTGACTCCAAGCGCTATTGATTGTCTTAGATGCTTACTCGAGCATCCGAATGAGGCCGGATGCACGGTTTTCTCTCCAGAAACTCTGGTAGAAAAGGATTACTAGGGCTTGGTGGTTGATTGAGACCGAGGATATGGCTTTTTGATATATGAATCAGGGGAATTGGTTAAATGTGGTGGAGGCTTGTTCGGAATATTGGCCGACGTGACTCGATCGACAAATGAGAGGCGGCAGAAGGACGTGCTATTCTTGCCTGTGTTCGATAGAGTTCTGCGATCTGTTCCACTGCGCCTCAGTATGTATTTTGCTCGAAGTAGAGCCTCCTGCCGAGAACAGTGTGAAGAAGACAGGTTGAGAGGAGAAATGGGATGGCTGGGTGATGTCGCGGAGTGTTTTTGCCCGAGCTCCGGTTGGGTGTCAGCATGATTTGCGGCCAAGGGTTTTTGGTTGTAGAGTGTCACCCTGCTCTTACGCGTTTCACACCATATCACCACCAAATGTACCTTTACTTGCAGATTTACTAGGTCCTGAGAGATTTTGAACTTCCTGTCGTATGGCTCCGTGATAGATCTGCTATAAACATACCGCATTCGAGTGTTGAAGGCGCCGTGACTCTTTTGGCAAGAACAAACATCGTTTTGCATCGTTCATAGTTCCTTTTCTGGCGAACCAATGCTCAGAATCGTAGATCTCGATTAAGTACACATTGCGACATCCAAACATCATACAGTTACCAAAGGAGTATCTTGACACTGTCTTCCTTCGATGTATATTGACACGAGGTCATGAAACATCAAGTGTGGCCCATGATGTCGTGTTGAAGGTATTGGAGTTACAAAAATATACGCTTCAGGTACGACCCTGTCAAACGCCGATCACCCAGGATCCAACGCCGAAGGATTTGTTGACATTCCATAAATCACAACAAAATCAACAATGCACGATGCAATAGTAAATGATCATTTCATTTCAATTTGATGAGATACATGACCAATACTTATGGCAGCGGAGCGACAATGAATCCGCAGAAGAATAAAAGGAAAAAGAAGCAAAAGAACAAGAAGATTTGGGAGAGAAACACACACACCCTTGGCTATGCCGCCCAATCCATCACTGCTTCACCCATGCAAGACTATCCACCAAAGTTTCCCTTTCCAACTTTGTCATTTTTGGTTAGAATTGTTGATCTAACAGGAGAGCACGCAACTAGCAGGGGAAGCGGCAGTGTTACAAGTTAAGGTCGAGCCCACCACAACGGCACCAGCCTTTTGGTTAGAGAAGTTGACTGCAATTTGCGTGCTACCATCGCTAGATCCTTGGATACCGATGTTCGCGCTGGCGGATCCTTGATCTTGACCAACTTCATAGTATCTGTAGATGAAGACGCCAGGGTTGGTGCTGTCGTAGGCAACGGTGAAATGATAAGTCTCATAAGTGCCGCCGCGAGCGAGACGATACTCGTACATCACAGCGGTGGCCGAGACGTTGTAGAAGATACCCATGTCGAGGTTATCTCCGTTCTTGATCAGGTCATCAAAGAAGGGTGCTGCGGCGTACAAGGGAATGTAAGGGTTAGGGAGGCCAGGTCCATTGTCGTAGCTAGCGGTGCTCTGAATCAAGGTCAGAAGCTAGATTTGTATGGTCAGTAAATTTGTAAACGAAGTATAACAGGAAAATACTTACGCCATTAGTGGTGGCCCAAGTCACGTTCGAGGAGCCTCCATAGATCTTCATGGCGAAGGGAAGGTCAATTTCACAGTACGAATCGTCTTCTTCAGTGTCAATCGGGTCATCAAAGTCACAGCGTGTTGGACTGGCAAGCAGACCGTTGTAAGTCGATATTGAGCCATCAGGGTTGACGACTGTAGGGCTGCCGCTACCAGAGGGAAGAGGAGGGGCAGAACATGCAGGCGAAGACGAAGCAGCAGCGGTACTACTTCCGGCTCCTACTTCCCCTCCAGAGCCAGAGCCAGCACCAGTTCCACTCGAGGCAGCAGCAGGAATCGTAGCCGCGGCAGCAGTAGCACTACTGCTAGATGCAGAGCCAGAACCACTAGAGACCCCGTTTCTGATACCAGCCACATAGTTTGCAGCGCCTGGTGAGAACGCGAGGACTCCAGAGCCAGGATTCTTGAGATAACAGTTTCCAGAATAGGTCCAGCCACCGCAACCAGAAACTCTGTCACATTCCGTCATACAATCATTGAAACTGTTCGCAGCATATAAGGTACCGCCAAGTGTCGTGTCTGAGCCACATCTGATCTGGTAGCTGGCACCATTGGCATCAATGACTGTTTGATTGTTGTTTTGCGGGCAGGAATAGCTAGATTGCGACACAGTAGCGCCAGGGACATCCATACTAACGGTCGTAGAACTAGTGGAGGACGTGGGCGAGGACGTGGACGAGGAAAAGAGACTGGGAACCACACCATCCCTGATACCAGCAGTATGGTCTGAATTACTTGATTCGAATTGAAGCTGTCCATTGCCAGGCGATTTGAGATAGCAGTTTCCGTTCATAGCACCAACGTAAACGAAACCACCACAGCCAGGAGTAGCGTCGCATCTTGTCATACAGCCATTGAAATCTGGTGTAGAGCCAGAACTGGTCCCGCCCAGCGTTGTGTCTGAACTGCACTTGATCTGATAAGTGGCACCGGTGGAATCGACGACCGTCTGGTTATCGACCGAGGGACAGGAGTAATCGGTCTGCGATATGACAGCGGATGGAGCAGAGGAAACCGAGCTAGCTGATGATGCTACTCCAGGAGAACTGCTCGAGGCAGCACGTGAAGATGAGCCTTGTCCCCATATCCCTATAGATAAGGTAGGAGCAGCTGGAATGGAAGAGGACAAGGACGAGAGAGAGGAAGACATGGAAACCGACGATGATCCTGCGCTCAAAGCCGAGGAGATGGATTGAGCAGCAGAGGATATAGGTTGAATAGAGGAGACGGATTGAGCAGCAGAGGAAATAGGCTGAACAGCAGACGAAGCAGGTTGGCTAACGGAGGTAGAGGGAATCGATTGGCTCGTAGAGGCAGACGAAACAGGTCCGCTACCAGAAGAGACTGCCAGAGCACTGGAAGATGACGGCAAGACTGCAGTAGAACCCATCGAAGCGCTTGAAGAAGCACTTCCAACGCTGCCAGGACGAGCCGGTACATTTCTGATACCAGATACTGTGCCTTGTGTGGAAGAAGGCTGGAACGTGGTGCCAGCAGAAGAGGTTCCGGTTTGTACATAACAGCTGTCAACGCCATCGAACGTCCACCCCGTACAGCCATCAGTCTGATCGCAAAGAGTAATGCAGCCGTTGAAGTTCGTAGCGGAACCAGCACGTTGAGTTGCACCTCCACCAGACAAAGCGTCGTTGCAACCGATTTGATACATGCCTCCCATGTTGGATTGAACCATCTCTCCATTGTTGACCGGGCACGAATAGGTAGTTTGAGGAGGCGTACTGCTTGCGGATGAGGCAGAACTGACAGTGCTCGAACTTGGGACGACAACAGGTCCGATCCCGCTGATAGAAGCCGAACTACTGGGCGATGCAGAGCTAGCACCACCGGCAGCGGAACTAGGCCCTCCGCCAGGAAGAGAAGATACGCCTATGGCCATCGATGAGGATGATGATGCCATTGATCCCATCATGGAAGGAGCGGACATAACACCTGAAGACATGCCGGGGGCCACTGCGGAAGACATAGAGCCCATCGAGGAGACGGATGAGGCCGAGGAGGCTATGGAAGACAGCTGTGATGACAACTTTGATGCAATCGAGGACCCGACGGCCGCTGCAGACGCACCAGAGGCCGAAGCAGTTTGAGAGCTTCCACCATTGGGCAAGAGGCCTGACACAGTACTCAAAGGAGCACCCGAAGCGCTAGAGGAAGCCGAAGACGAGACTACTCCAGAGCCATTGTTCACCAAGGGCTCGACGTAGAGTATAACTGGACTCCAGCTTCTCTGTGCCTCCATGGGACCAAGGAATTTAGCAAGAATCAAAGCATTGTCGAGCAGACCTGGAGGGAGCTTGTAGAACTGTGCTGTGCCATTGGTGAATAGGGGGTTGGTCCAGTTCAGCATTCTGTTGTTGACGGAGAAGGTGGTATTGATAGGCAGGTTGTAGTCAGTAACGCCGAATGCTTGATCAACGACGTTGAAATTAGTCGCGACATGACTGCCGTTCAGGGTGGCAAGTCGGCCTTGGTTGATGGTGTAAACTGCCGCCAGTGACGAATTGGTAGTGGTATTGCCATTGGCAGTGAGCCAGTATGGAGCGCTATCCTGGTCTGGGTAACCAGAGACATCAACCTGCTGCAATCGAACCACAAATGGTGCACCGCCATCGGCGGCAGCGTCAGTCCATGGCGTAGGCTGAACAGTCACAGTTGACTGAATAACTGTGGTGGACGTGCCAGATGTATAGGTTGCGCTGCAGGCACTGACATGAGTTGTGAGAGTGATCGTCTGAGCACTACATGTTTGCGAGAAGAAGGAGAACGCAGAAGCAATGGAGAGAAATCGACGAGGTATCATCTTTGTGTCTGCCTCTGGAGGCCGGACAGCGAGATGGAAGTGTGTATCAGCAAAAAACGAATGTGGTATCTCAACCAGCTCACGAGTTGAAAGGAACGACTGAGATAAAGGAGGAGAGCAATCCGCGCGGAAGACATGGTGCACGCGATTGACCAACTAAGGTCGAGGAATGAAAAACATACCTATAGTTTGATGGGCCAAGATGGGGAGGAATGCTCAACCATCCCTCCCTACATAACAATTTGACTAGACCCTGACTGGTTTCAAGATCGCGTCACTCACATGCCACAAAGCATGCTTGATTGAGATTATACCAGCACAAAGGCTAAGAAAACATCTAGCCATAGATGAGTGGTCATTTGTAAGGCATACAAGGACTAGACATGACTCATGCATTGGACAGCAAGAGTGGACAAGTACCTCCTAGTAACTGACATCTTTGGTGTATTTGTGCGTAGCGAGAAGTAACACAGGGCTGCAAGATCGCATCGTTTTGATAAGGAAATGAAGCCATGTGATTCGAAGGTCTAATCAATGTAAGACAGACTGGAATATGAAATAGAACACAGACGCGTACGTCCTAATACTAGAAACATGAAGAGCGCATTAAAAGCCGATCCAAGATGTCCACCAACGTGCTGCAGCGGAGCCTTTATTCTGAACCATCAAAGTCACAGACCAGCAATGCATGATGAAATCGCTTTTGAGCATTTACAAAAGAAGGGCAGCAGCGCCGGAGAAGACGGCAATGAAGGCAGAGAGTCCAAGGGTGTAAGGACCAACTTGGACGGACTGAACAGAAAGAGCAGCGCCTGCACCCTTGGAGCCAGAGCTGGAGCCAGAGCTGGAGCCAGAAGACTTTGAGGTGCCAGAACCAGAGCCACCGGTGGCAGCGGCGCCAGAACCAGTAGTAGGTGAGGCAGTCACTTTGCCAAGACCATCCGTTCCTGCCTGGGCCATGAGCGATGAGCAAGCTCCGGTAGGCTTGGCTCCAGACTTGAGGGTGGCAGATCCGCTGAAGCCGCAAGCGCTGGCACGCTGAGCGGAAGGCTGGGCAGAATAGTACTGGTCGAGGACGAAACCAAGCTGCTCAGTGGAGTTGCACATGCTGTAAGCACCGTAGGTACCGCTAGTGGCGTTCTAAAGGAATGTTAATGATGTTCTTTGGGAAGGAGATTTTAATTCAACTTACGTGTTGAATACCGGCACAGGCACTGGCGTCAGCACCGCAGACGTAGCCAAACATATCGCCATAGGCCTCCTCGCTGACCGAAGACTTGACAGTGCAGCTCAGAGAGTTGAACATGCACTGGCACAGCTCGCGGTTGGGTGAAGGAGGAAGGGGGCTGGCGACGGCGGCCCAGGCAGTACCAAGAGCGGGGCAAGAGGCAATGGTGTTGGTGGGAGTGTATGAAGCGCTGTTGACACCGGTGGGAGACACGGTTGCCATGGCCTTGGACAGGTTTGAGTAATCGCCCAGAGTGCTGACCTTGTTGTTGGTGACGGAAACGAGACCGTACTCGTTCTCGGTTTCGAAGTACATGTAGACAATACCACCGGACCAGACCTGAGTCATGTTGTCGCCGTAGAGAGCGCTGACTTCGCCCCAGGTTCTAGGACGGTGGGTGTTGCAACCATATTCAGCACTGAAGAGGTTAGTGATAGTCCTTCAAGTGATGACAGGGAGAAACTCACAAGAAGACGGGGACGTTGTAGGTCGAGAACTCCTCAGTACGGGCCTCATAGCCAGATGCCTGGTAGGTCGAAGGGTCACACCAAGAGTAGACGTTGTATCCCCAGAAGTCAATGTTGAGAGAGGTGTCGGAGCTGCAGTCGAAGTAGTCGGCCATGTTGACACGAATATCAGAGTCGTCAGAGGTGGCGTAACCGACACCGAGTGCTCTGTAGCCCTTGGACTGGATGTATCTCTTGGTGTCACGAACGGCGGCCTTGACGAAAGCGCTGGCCTCGGTGGTGTTCTTAGAGTTGGAGACCTCGTTACCGGCAAAGAAACCGAGGGTGTTGGAGTAGCCAGCAAGAGCGTCAACAACCGAGGTGTAGCGCTGATACAAGTCGTCGTTCCAGGCAGGGTCGTTGCGGTTGATGGACTCGTCGGGGGCGGAAAGGTCAGACACGACGTAGATGCCAGCATCTGCGAGCATGTTCATGCAGTCGTCGTGGTTCTGGGTAGGGTCGATGGCGTAAACACGGATGGTGTTGGTGCGCAGAGCAGTGAGGTAGGGAATATCACGCGAGCAGACGGATGCATCGGCCAGAGGGTCGGTGTAGGAAGAGTCGGTGCTGTTCTGGACGTCCTCCTGGTATGCGACACCGCGCATGAAGAATTGGGTGCCGTTGGTCTTGTAGAAGAACTTGGAGCCCTTGATGACAATGGGGTCGACGTCAGCAGCGACCTTGGAGACGAGCATGCTCGCAGCCGCGATGGCTGTAGCAACACCGAAGCCCTTCATGATGGTGATGTGGATGCTTGTTTAGTTGTGAATTGGGTAAAATGCCTCCTTTGATAGGTGATCAGGGGCTTAGGAAGGTGCGAGACGCAGGAATGAAAAAAGCTTCGAACGAGTGGTTAAAGGAGATTGAAGAGTGAGCAATGAGTGAACGAAGGTCGATAAGAGGCAAGCCGTCACAGGACTGGGAATACCCAAGATGCACAAGGAAAAAGGTGGGCAAACAAGAAGGGTTGCTGTCCGGGAGAGAGTTGCGCACCGTGGCGACAGACAAGCGCCTTACATAAGGCAAGAACGTGTTTGGCACTGGCCGCGCAAGCCCACCTCCTGGCCCATCTGATCTTCATCTCCCCGAGGAGCTACTTCGCCACAACGATACGAGCCCGCACGAATATCTGAAATATTGAATGCCCTATCCTTCTATTCCCTAGTACCCTGCCCAGTGCTTGGCCATCTCTGCGCAAGAGCTTTCCATTGCTTCTGCTGCTTCGTCCGGAGCGCTCGTCTTTGTTGTATGTGCTGCCCGTTCAAGCCCGCAATTTCAAACCATGCCTGCAATGTCCACTCCCGTCGACCATGGGGAATCGTCAAACGAATGCATGCATAGGTGGCGCAACAGCACTCTCGACTCGACAGCAGCCTTCCTCCTTGTTCCCGCTGCGAGCCTGCGACGTCCTCTGCAAAAATCCATTCCGAGCAGCCGGACCAAGCTTCGTGTGCCTCAACGGCTGCTGCGTATCACTCGTAGCACGGTCAACAAGATGCCGAAACTGTAAACAGTCGTCGCTCTGTTGACTTTTCATGATGAAGATGCTGTCTTTTGTGTGACTGAACCTGTGTTCCTCCGAGGACATCAACCTTTCTTCTCGAACAGCTTCTCAACGTTTGTATCATTGATTCCATAAAACATTCCATGCCGTCACGATCAGGAGAATGATTTGTAGACATTGAAGGAGACATGTTCAGAAGTAACAACTCCGTAGCTGGACCTGTGCAGCAGCGGACCTTCAAGGGACACCCATGTCTGCTCGCGCATGCATCTTGTCTTATCTCAGAGACATCCATATCAACATTTACCCAGTCCTTGCTACGTCAGTATCTTGTGTGCCTAGCTGGGCTCTACCGGTGCAATTCTACTCATGACTTATGTCATGTTTTGGAATGCGTTTCATCACTTAGGATGACGATGGAGGAAATTGCGAATGGTCAATCAATACATAGGTCACGGCACGAGCATTTTCTATCCGAGACTCTGACTTTAAACAGCACTGCCTTTGATATCGCAGACTCCTTCTGGAAGGATTTCGATAAGGCATCAAATTGTTGTGTGCTTAGAGTCGTGGCATGCATCCGAAAATAGCACACAAAGGTACCAGTGTATATATATTCGTTACGAGGTGCGAACACGCGGCGAGAGCACAGCTCGTGGCCAATCGATTGTGTAGTGGACGCGGAACAAGTGTTCGATCTGCTTAGAGCAGAGCCCTCAGCTTTAAGCAATTTTGATGTAGGATGGAGCCTCTCAACATAACACGAAATTTGAATGACGAGGTCGAGTGCAGGCCACTGATGCCACAGTCAAGACACCATGCAAGCATTTCACAACGAGCAGCGAACCGTTCTACGAGCAAAGGTATAAGGTGTGAGGCGCATCTCATGACAAAGCCGAAAATAGCACTGGCAAGTTAGCAAGCATCCAGAAATCCGTCTCGTCGAGTAGTGCTGGCGATCGCGTTAAAATGTCTGTTATTTGCTGACAGACGCCAATGAATCAACCAACCAGTCGGTCGGGACGGCAGAAATCAAGAAGAGCAAGCAGCACAGGGCTGTGCAAGAGATGCGGTTCGGTGCTTTGAGAGAGAGATCGTCAGGCTTGATTTGTCTTGATGTCAAGTCGTGGCCTGCTCAAGACGGTGAGATGGAAGAGCCCATGGACCATGGTTCTCTAGCGATAATCGACGATGGACGGTCCGCAGCGGAAATGATTTCAGAGGGCCAGTCTGGCAGAGTCTCAGGAATGGCAGCAACAGGACGCAGGTTTGAAGTGAGGCGCTAGAGGGCGAAGCGATGAGCGAATGGGAGGCCGGTGTGCGGGACTGAGGCGCGAGATGAAAGTTGGCTGGGGCGTGATAGCGCGACTCGTCCTGCCGCGAATGCTGGAGCTAGAGTTGAGAGGTGGTCTGAGCGTTGTTTTGGATCAAGGAGAGACGTGTGTTCCTGCTGGGTGCTCGCTGCCCGGGATCCGGCCGGGAGATGCATTCTGCTGGGGCTTTCTTGAAGCTTGGTGCTCTGTTGGTGCACTCCTCTGTGGAATCGCGTTGGTGCGGCCTTTCGCCTCCAAGCCGTTGAAACAGCAGACTACGATCAACCGAAAGCCCCCCTTTCCCGCCCCTGCCTCGTGTGCGCGCCTTCTGTCCCAGCGTCTTTTTGCTTCCGTGCAAACACACATTCGTTCTCTTTTGTGTTCCTCTCCCGGCTGCACATCTGTCTCCCTTTCCTCCTCCTCCACCGCCGTCGCCTCATCCAAGGTGTCGGATTGAACAGAGGTTGCTTGACAGCTGCAATCCCGGACTGACTGAGAAGTCTATTTCCTGCATCTCCACACACGCTGCCGAGTCTGCGGCCGCGCGTTCTCACGGCAACAACTGCATCTACTTTTCGACCTACACCACCTCCGTTCCGAAAAAAACATCAACATCGCCTTTAGCACCAAGGCATAGCTGTTGCTGCATCCGCATCAGTCCATCTGCCGGACTACTACACTCGCTGTATCTCAAAACAATCGACGCTCAGGCTTTTGGCCACATTTCCGCAATCAGCCCATCCCTTGTTTTACGGCGAATGTCATTGCTCTGAGGTGAGCTATACTGCAATCATACTCGCCGTTCCCAAACGCATTCTAACTCGCCACAGTAATTTTTTGCAATTGACTTCAGCATGGCGCACCCTCAACAGGGCAGTGGCCATTATGCCGATGATGGCTATGGCCACGGCAACGATGGTTACTACCAGGACGACCAGAACCAGGCCTACTACGACCACAACCAAGGCTATGGCAATGGCAATGGCCAGGACAGCTACTACGATGAAGGGTATGTTTCTGCTCCAAGCGGCGATTGATTGACAATTGCTAACCTGCTTGTTCAGTACCGGTCACTACGCTCAGGGCGAACACGCTGGCGGCCCTTACCAAGGCCACGGTCAGGACGGCTACTACGCCGAGGGCCAGAACGGCTACCAGGACGAGTACTACAACGACCAATACTACGACCAAGGTCACGCTGCTGGCCAGCAAGGAGCCCGTCAACCCAGAGGCCCCTCCGAGGAAGACTCGGAAACCTTCAGCGACTTCACCATGAGATCCGACATGGCTCGCGCCGCCGAGATGGACTACTATGGTCGTGGTGACGAGCGCTACAACGGCGAGCAAGGTGCCCGTGGTGGCTTCCGCCCCCCATCCTCTCAGGTTTCGTACGGTGGCAACCGCTCGTCGGGTGCTTCGACTCCTGTTTACGGCATGGACTACACCAACGCTCTTCCTGCTGGACAGCGCTCGAGAGAGCCTTACCCTGCATGGACCTCTGATGCTCAGATTCCTCTTTCCAAGGAGGAGATCGAGGACATTTTCCTTGACCTGACAGCCAAGTTTGGTTTCCAGCGTGACAGCATGAGAAACATGTTCGACCACTTCATGACATTGCTCGACTCGCGTGCTTCCCGCATGTCGCCCAACCAAGCCCTCCTCTCGCTGCACGCCGACTACATCGGTGGTGACAACGCCAACTACCGTCGTTGGTACTTTGCTGCTCACCTCGATCTCGACGACGCCGTTGGTTTTGCCAACATGAACCTTGGAAAAGCCACCCGCCGTACCCGCAAGGCCCGCAAGGCCGCCAAGAAGAAGGCACAGGAAGCCGATAACGAGGAGGCCACTCTGTCGAGTCTTGAAGGCGACAACAGTCTTGAGGCAGCCGAGTACCGCTGGAAGTCGCGTATGAACAAGATGTCTCAGCACGATCGTGTCAGACAAATTGCCCTCTACCTTCTCTGCTGGGGTGAAGCCAACCAGGTCCGTTTCATGCCCGAGTTGATGTGTTTCATCTTCAAGTGCGCAGACGATTACTTCCACTCTCCCGCTTGCCAGAACAAGGTTGAGCCTGTTGAGGAATTCACTTACCTCAACAACGTAATTACTCCTCTGTACAACTACTGCAGAGACCAGGGCTACGAGATCTTCGATGGCAAGTACGTTCGCAGAGAGCGTGACCACAACAAGATCATCGGTTATGATGACATGAACCAGCTCTTCTGGTACCCTGAGGGTATTGAGCGTATCGTCTTCGAGGACAAGTCTCGTCTGGTCGACTTGCCTCCTGCTGAGCGTTACGAGAGACTTCAGGACGTCATCTGGAAGAAGTGCTTCTTCAAGACTTACATAGAGACCAGATCGTGGTTCCACAACTTGGTCAACTTCAACCGTATCTGGGTCATTCACGTCACCGCTTACTGGTTCTACACTGCCTACAATTCGCCTACTCTCTACACCAAGCACTATGAGCAGCAGCGTAACAACTCTCCCGATGCGTCTGCTCACTTTTCCGCTGTCGCTCTCGGTGGTACTGTCGCATCCCTTATCATGGTTTTCGCCACGCTCGCCGAGTGGTCATATGTTCCGAGAAAGTGGGCAGGTGCTCAGCATTTGACCAAGCGTCTTCTGTTCCTTATCCTTGTCCTCGTCATCAACGTGGCACCCACCATATACATTTTCGGTGTGAAACGCAAAGGCAAGATCGCGCTGATTCTTGGTATCGTGCAATTCTTGATTGCCTTGGTCACCTTCTTCTTCTTCTCGGTCATGCCTCTGGGTGGTCTCTTTGGCAGCTACCTCACTGGAAAGTCTCGCCGCTATGTCGCTAGTCAGACGTTCACTGCCAGCTGGCCTCACCTCAAGGGCAATGCTATGTGGATGTCCTACGGTCTTTGGATCATGGTCTTTGGTGCCAAGCTCGCAGAGTCTTACTTCTACCTCACTCTGTCGCTGCGCGACCCCATCCGTGTCTTGTCTACCCTTAAGATCAGGTCATGCATCGGTGTTGTCTACGTTGGCAAAGTTCTGTGTTTCCACCAGGCCACAGTCACTCTCATTTTGATGTACATCACTGATCTGATTTTGTTCTTCTTGGACACTTATCTTTGGTACATCATTCTGAACACTGTGTACTCGGTTGCTCGCTCTTTCTACCTTGGTGTTTCCATCTGGACCCCTTGGAGAAACATCTTCTCCCGTTTGCCCAAGCGTATCTACTCCAAGGTTCTTGCAACCACAGATATGGAAATCAAGTACAAGCCCAAGGTCCTGATCTCGCAGATCTGGAACGCTATCATTATTTCGATGTACCGTGAGCACTTGCTTGCTATCGACCACGTCCAGAAGCTTCTCTACCACCAGGTTCCCTCAGAGCAAGAGGGCAAGCGTACTCTGAGAGCACCCACTTTCTTCGTTTCCCAGGAAGATCACTCCTTTAAGACCGAGTTCTTCCCCAGCCAGAGTGAAGCCGAGCGTCGTATCTCTTTCTTCGCTCAGTCGCTGTCTACTCCTATCCCCGAGCCTGTCCCTGTCGACAACATGCCCACCTTCTCCGTTATGATTCCTCACTACGGTGAGAAGATTCTTCTCTCCCTTCGTGAGATCATTCGTGAGGACGACCCTTACTCTCGTGTTACCATGCTGGAGTACCTCAAGCAGCTTCACCCTCACGAGTGGGACTGCTTCGTTAAGGACACCAAGATTCTGGCTGATGAGACCTCGCAATTCAACGGCGAGTACGAGAAGAACGAGAAGGACACTGCCAAGGCCAAGATCGACGATCTTCCCTTCTACTGCATTGGTTTCAAGTCTGCTGCTCCCGAGTACACCCTCCGCACTCGTATCTGGGCATCGCTCCGTTCTCAGACCCTTTACCGTACCATCTCTGGTTTCATGAACTACAGTCGTGCCATCAAGCTGCTGTATCGTGTTGAGAACCCCGAGGTCGTCCAAATGTTCGGTGGCAACTCTGATAAGCTCGAGAGAGAGTTGGAGCGCATGGCTCGTCGCAAGTTCAAGATCTGCGTTTCCATGCAGCGTTACGCCAAGTTCACCAAGGAAGAGCGTGAGAACGCTGAATTCCTGCTCCGTGCCTACCCCGACCTCCAGATTGCCTACCTTGATGAAGAACCTCCGGCCAACGAAGGTGAGGACCCTCGCCTCTACTCTGCTCTGATCGATGGCCACTCCGAATTCATGGAGAACGGCCTTCGTAAGCCCAAGTTCCGCATCATGCTTTCTGGTAACCCTATTCTTGGTGACGGCAAGTCTGACAACCAGAACCACTCTATCATCTTCTACCGTGGTGAGTATATCCAACTCATCGACGCTAACCAGGACAACTACCTGGAGGAATGTCTGAAGATTCGTTCTGTCCTCGCCGAATTCGAAGAAATGACCACCGATAACGTCTCTCCTTACACTCCTGGTCTCGCCACTCCCAAGTTCGACCCTGTTGCCATTCTCGGTGCTCGCGAGTACATCTTCTCAGAGAACATCGGTATTCTTGGTGACGTTGCTGCCGGAAAGGAACAGACATTCGGTACTCTCTTCGCTCGTACTCTCGCCGAGATTGGCGGTAAGCTCCATTATGGTCACCCCGATTTCCTCAACGGTATCTTCATGACTACCCGTGGTGGTGTTTCCAAGGCTCAGAAGGGTCTCCATCTGAACGAGGATATTTACGCCGGTATGACTGCTCAGCTCCGTGGTGGCAGAATCAAGCACTGCGAATACTACCAGTGTGGTAAAGGCCGTGATTTGGGTTTCGGATCCATTCTCAACTTCACCACCAAGATTGGTACTGGTATGGGTGAGCAGATGCTTTCTCGTGAATACTACTACCTCGGCACCCAACTCCCTCTGGACCGCTTCTTGTCTTTCTACTATGCTCACGCTGGTTTCCACGTCAACAACACCCTCATCATGTTGTCGGTGCAGCTTTTCATGTTCTGTATCCTCAACCTTGGTGCCCTCCGACACGAAACCATCATTTGCAGGTACAACAAGAACACCCCTATCACTGATGAGCAGTGGCCCACGGGCTGTGCCAACTTGCGCCCTTGTCTTGACTGGATCGAGCGTTGCTGTGTCTCCATTTTCATCGTCTTCTTCATCTCCTTCGTTCCTCTTACGGTTCAGGAATTGACTGAGCGTGGATTCTGGCGTGCAGCTACTCGTCTCGCCAAGCACTTCTCCTCTTTCTCTCCCCTCTTCGAAGTCTTCGTCTGTCAGATCTACACCAACGCTCTCCAGCAGAACTTGTCATATGGTGGTGCTCGTTACATTGGTACCGGTCGTGGTTTCGCCACTGCCCGTATGCCTTTCGGTATCCTCTACTCGCGTTTCGCTGCGCCTTCGATCTACCTGGGCATCCGTCTGCTTCTCATGCTTCTGTTCGGTACTCTGACCATCTGGGGATACTGGCTTCTTTACTTCTGGGTTTCGCTTCTTGCTCTCTGTATTGCCCCCTTCCTCTTCAACCCTCACCAGTTCGCATGGGGTGACTTCTTCATCGATTACCGTGAGTTCCTCAGATGGTTGTCTCGCGGAAACACCAAGGGCCACTCGGCGTCTTGGATCGGATTCGTTCGTCTTTCGCGTACCCGCATCACCGGTTTTAAGAAGAAGGTGCTCGGTGAGCCTTCTGCCAAGCTGTCTGGAGACACTTCGCGTGCCCGTTTCGGTAATGTCTTCTTTGCTGAGGTTATTGGCCCGCTTTTCCTCGTTGCTGTAACCCTCATTCCCTACCTCTACATCAACTCTGGAACTGGAGCTACTCGCAAGAACAATCCCGATGTGAGTGCTGCCGCACTCGAGCCTCGCAACGCCATCATTCGTATTGCCATCGTCGCATTTGCTCCCATTGGTATCAACGCTGGTGTCGCAGGCATATTCTTCCTGATGGCTTGTTGCATGGGACCTATTTTCAGCATGTGCTGCAAAAAGTTTGGTGCTGTCTTGGCTGGCATTGCCCACGCCATCGCCGTCATTGTGCTTATCGTCATGTGGGAGATCATGTTCTTCCTCGAGGGATGGAGCTTCCCCAAGATGCTTATCGGCATGATCGCATCGCTTGCCATTCAGCGCTTCATCTACAAGCTTATCATTGCTCTGACGCTCACTCGTGAGTTCAGAACCGATTCGTCCAACATCGCTTGGTGGACTGGTAAATGGTACGGCATGGGCTGGATGGGCTTCTCTCAGCCTGGTCGTGAGTTCCTGTGTAAGATCACCGAGTTGGGTTACTTCTCGTCGGACTTCTGCTTGGGTCACCTTCTGTTGTTCCTCATGCTCCCTCCTCTCCTGATCCCTTACATTGACACATTCCACTCGGTCATGCTCTTCTGGCTTCGTCCTAGGTATGTTTCCTCTCTTCTTTTCACAAAAGCCTTTACTAACAAAGTCGTCACAGTCGCCAGATCCGTCCTCCGATTTACTCGCTCAAGCAGTCGAAGCTTCGCAGACGTCGTACGATCCGTTACGCCATCCTGTACTTCACTCTGTTCATCCTGTTCATCGTGCTCATTGTCGCACCCATGATCGCTGGCAAGTTCTTGAAGAACCTTAATATCGATACACTGCCTATGCAATTGATGCAGCCTACCAACCTCAAGAACAACGACACTACCAGCCAGACGACTGGTACCATCTTGGGACGCTTGACAGCTGCTGCTACTTCGAGTGACAGCTCAGCAGCGTCGTCTGCAGCAGCGCGGCGCTTTGCCCACTTCATGTACTAAATGGGAATTGTGGACAAAGTCAGATGATAGAATTGGGGGAAGTTTTGGCGTCAAAATCATGGCATTCATCACGTCTTGTTGGCGTGTTCCAAGTTGCCAAGTTGAGTGTCTGCTGTCAGAGGCAGGATGGCTCAAGTTCATGGGCGAGATAATGATGTTTATTTGTTTGCTGTTTATTCTTTTCAGTTTTCGATGAAAAGACATTTTGGGAAGTGGTTATTGTCATTGTTAGAATCAAAGGCTCAAAATGCAACCACCAGTACATATGTACAAGAGTTTCCTGTCATGGTCGTAGATGTTGCTGAGGCCGAAGCAAGTGAAGGTGTTGTGAGACAGTGATGAGAGAGCCAAGTCACGTGCGAGGTGCATGTCGTTGCAAGGGCGCGGGCGCGGGCTCAGTGTAGATGTGGGACCAGCGACGGTCTCCAGCATACTCGTGTATATCGGACCTATTGTCCACATGGTGAGTCGCTCGCTCCTTTCTCTTGTATCTCACAGCGTAATTAGTTGCGCACTCGACATGGCTGACACGCAGGAACTTGTAGAGAGACGCGACGATGCCTGCAATGCTGGATGACCCCACGGCGCCCGCCGTCTACCGCACATCTGGCGATGCGCCGTATCCCACTCCATATGCCCCGCTGCCCGCCAACATTGTCCCTCGCCAGGTCACTCTGCGCGACCGCTCGACCACGGCCACCCTCGTGCCTTTTTCCTCTCCGGACCAAGTGCCCAAGACGCTGCTTCACTACCTATGCGCTCTCCTCAACCGCGAAATCGACGGCGGCGACACGTATCCTATGATCAATGAGCTTCCTCTCGACTCATTTGGTCCCTACTGGTTCGCCAACTTTGGCGCCGTCATGCTGTTGGGCCATGTGAGCAATGTCGACCATGTGTGGCAGATGGAGAAGGAAGGCGTCGATTGGTCCAAGCAGTGTCTGGGCAGCTTCTACATCAAGCCCAACTACCCTGGTCGCTCTAGCCATGTATGCAACGGCGGCTTTCTGGTCAGCGATGTTGCAAGAAACAGAGGTGTGGGTCGCTTGATGGGCGAGGGATACCTCGAGTGGGCTCCCCAACTCGGCTACTCGTACTCGGTCTTCAATCTCGTCTACGAGACCAACATTGCCTCGGTCAGGATCTGGGATGCTTTGGGTTTCAAGCGCATTGGTCGCGTGCCTGGCTGCGGCAACCTCAAATCTGCCCATCACCTTGTCGACGCCATCATCTTCGGCCGCGATCTCAATGGCGAAGCTGAAGACTACCTCTCCGAAGAGCGCTTCGACAAGATCCGCTACTATCTCAAGACAGGCAACTACCCCAACGGCGCCGACCGCGCCGAAAAAAGCAGACTCCGCAGCGCAGGCGCCCACTACCGCCTCGTCCCCGACCCCAGCGGCGCCGGCGAGGAAAAACTCATGCTCAAAGACAAGGAAGTCATCAGCGATCCCCAAAAGCAATACGAGATTGCGCTAAAGACGCATGCTTTGACGCATGCAGGTATCAACAAGACCACTGCTTCGATTGCCGAGCGCTACCATTGGATTCGCATCAAAGAGACTGTGTCGCAAGCCATCCGCAACTGCACGAATTGCAAGGAAGCCGCCAAACCAGCCAAATCAAGTACCCCCAACAAGACGTCTGAACACTCGCAAGCAAGTCCCGGTGCTGTGGAACATCAACCACCACTCCTCTCCCCCGCCACCGTCGAAAACGCAAATCTCCAGAATGCCATGCAAGACCACCAACACACCACAAACGACCAAATGGACATTTCACATTTCGATTACTCGAGCATCCCCGTTGACCCGGCCATCATGACAGACATGTATTCCTCTGCTGCTTCCGGTGTAGGTGCCTCGAATTCTGCATTTGGAAACGAAGCCACACAGCAAGAAGTACAGAGTCATGGAGGCATGTATGGCGCTCAAATCTATGGAGACGATGCGGATGCGCAGTTGCAGGCTGAATTGGCTAGTGAAATGATCACCAGAGCTGCTGGCGGGTGTGATGAGTAGAAGAAAGTATTCCGAATGCAGCTTTTGCTGTAATTTGCTGGAATGGTGATGACATGGACGATTTCGTCGATCAAGGGTTATCGGAAGCTGAAGAATCGGAAATGACATCAAAAGTGTTTACCAAGAACCTCTCTACCCCCCCCATACCATTTTTTTTCCCAATCGCTTGAACCTTAGTGAAATGCAAATGCAATTGCAAAAGCTTCTCAAAGGCAAGCTCTGCCCCCTCGAAAAATCAAGGCATGCCATTGTGGCGAGTTTTGCAGCAAAGACCCAAGCTGACAAGAAGAGTAGAAGAACCACTACTGTACACATCCCTCAACAGATAAAAGAATAGAAGAGTAAATGATTTCCGTGCCAGCGCTATAAGTATGCCAAGTATCAACTTGTCACTTCTCCTCACACACACACACTCTAAAACCCGAGCCCTTTCTTGATCAACCCAGTCATCGCCCCCCTCTTCTGTTTACTGACAAACTTACTCACATCATCCGCCCACCCTTGACTATTATTCTCCAGATTCTCCATCGAATCTCCCATGACATTCAAGTTTTCCGTTCGTTCCTGCAATTGTCGTTGCATGTATGCACCCCATCCTTCATTGGCGCCTTGAGCTGAGGAAGA